>KZ869890.1:668-19483 GCA_003456935.1 Machilis hrabei | reverse complement strand
TTACCGTAGAATCCACTTACCAGATTACGTTTATCTGCTTGTTCTGTTCGATTTATGTCTTTATTATGCATTAGAACACTTTATTTTACTAAGTCTGACTCGATACGTTCGTACAACGACATATTAATTCGCAGACCTCCTGTTCGGTGCGCAAACGCTTTAGACTGCTACCCTACGTGGCATAATTTGGAACTGCTAGCGGTGAGCGATTGCGTTGTTATATACGCCGCTGACTCGTTGCTTGTACGTATAATTTCACTGTTAACAATGTTATTCTGTTCGCTCTTTCACTTCACTGTTATGTCCATACCTTTTACTTGCTTGTTAGACATTAATACTTATAGCTAACATGTATTATAGTATATATCTTGTACTCGTGGTGCTTATCAGCGTCTTCTTCAGTGATTGCCAAACTTATTTGTTACACTAAGTTCAGATCGGCGTTGTCTGCAATGAGGAGACATTGTGTAAAAAAATGTCCCTTCCTTGCTTAGTTACCGAAAGTGATAATATATCTTAGATAAAATTAAAGGGGCTAATTCGGAGTAACTTTCGTCGTGTAGAAATAAAAATTACGATGCATGTACCCGACACGTTTCCCTCCAAGCAAACAGGCGACGGACGTACATCCGTTTCCTACCCTTTAATAACTGATGGGACTGATAACCGGCCCAACGCATTGAACTTTAAAGCTTCACGAATTTCATTAATGTTCATAGATAAAAACGATAACTTGTTTAAAAAGAAAAACTAAAGTGTTATAGAAGTATTAATAAATGATAATTGTAAATATGTAGCTGTCTCAAATTATTCTCATCTACCCACCATAGTACGACAAAACACTACTTTATGCACTCTGATACAAATCAACGAAGTTGATGCTAAAGGAATACTACTAAACGAAGCTGATGCTAATGAAACACTATTAAAGGAAGCTGATGCTAATGAAACACTATTAAACGAAGCTGATGAAGGCCAGCTACAGGATGACCAAGTAATGGGGGTGCTAGATACAGACGAAAATACAGAGTTCAGACTAGAATACATTGAAATAGGCCCAGACGTGACACCCAAAACAAAGACAACAAATTGTGGAATTAGTTGAGCGAAATAAAGATTTATTCACATTTAACTTTCATGAAATGAGGGTTACACACACTATAGAGCATGAAATAGATACAGGAGACTCATCCCCAATTACGAGTCGACAATACAGGGTAACACACCAAGAACATCAGGTCATACGTCAACTTGTCGAAGACATGATTGACTCAAATATTGTTTCTACCAGTTCAAGCCCATGGGCATCCCCTGTGATCCTTGTAGGGAAGAAAAATACCTGTAAGAAACGTCTTTGCATATATTACCGCAAGATCAACTATCTAACGGTCATAAAAATTACACCTATATATCCTATAACCAACTTAATCTCGTACCTAGGAGGCGCACGTTTTTTCTGTTGTTTGAACATGTATTAAGGATTCTACGGTATACCTGTAAAGCCTAAAGATAGACAGAAGACAGCAATCGTCACAGCTGACGGCTTGTATGAGTTTAATCGAATGCCTTTCTGCTTAAAAATTGTCCTTCAACTTTTCAGAATTGTGTAAACGATGCCTTTCGCGCGTCTAAAGTATAAAAACTGTATAATCTATTTAGATGACGTCTTGGTGTTCAGACCCACGTTTGTGGGTAAAATACAGGCTTTACAGAGTATATTTGAGTTGTTAAGAGAGGTAAACCTGCCTCTGAAACTGACTAAGTGTAATTTCTTCCACTCAGAAGCACTTATTTTTGGATACCATGTCTCATGTAAGGGCCTGTTACCCGACAAGGGAAAGCTCAAGGCAGTGGAAGATTTGCCTGTGCCGAAAACCCTTAAACCCTTAAAGTTTCATAGGGCTATGCTTGTTCTATCGTTNGTTCGTGAAAGACTTCTCTAAGATAGCCCGACCCTTGATTGACCTAACCAAAAAAGACGAACCGTTCAGATGGGATGAGGCCAAGCAGGATGCTTTTGAAACATTGAAAACAAAATTGTTTATAACCCCACTGCTAGTTCATTTTCGCCCAGAAGATAAACATGAATTGCATGTAGACGCATCTGGTTATGGTATAGGGGCTATCCTCCTCCAGTTAGAGGATGACGGGTTATATCACCCTGTAGCCTACATAAGCCGAACACTAACAAAAGGCGAGAAAAACTACAGTACAAGTGAGAAAGAGTTGTTGGGTATAGTTTATACTCTAACCTACTTCAGACCATACGTCTGGCAAGTGCCAGTAACGGTCATTACAGACTACCATGCTTTGTGTTTGTTACGATCCATGAAAAACCCCGAGGGTAGACTAGCCCACTGGGTGTTAAAATTGAGTAACTATATCATAGAAATCAAACACACGAATGGTAAAATACACCAGGATTAAGAATGTATTTCCAGAAATCCAGTCCTAGAAGATACATTAAAGGACGAGCAAGACGCTCTAGAACTTCCCACATACCTATTAGAAGCAAAAGACATTAGCGAGTTACAGCTAGAATTTGAAGACTTGCATCACATAATCACAGAACTAGATAACAAGCCTAACGAAAACAGATCTAGATAAATAAACCAATACGAACTTGTAGATGGTGTATTGTGTAAACGAAACAGAGGTAGCGTCGGTAACAAACACTTGATAGTAATACCCAAAAGTATGGTGCAGGAAATTATCCATCAAAACCATGACGACCNAGTTTCAGGACACATCGTAGTGAAGAAAACAACACAGAAAATCTTTGCACGATATTTTTGGCTCAATATGACCAAGGATATCAACAGTTATTTGCGAAACTGCCATGATTGTCAGACGAGAAAACACCTCGCCTAGCCCCAGCTGGGCTATCTCAACCAATCACACCGAAATCGACTTGACATATAATATCTGTAGACCTAATGGGACCTTTCCCACGTAGTGTGTAGCAATTAGACTTTCTACTTTTTATTTAAATGTTTTATTTTATTAAGGTTTTGATTAAATGGACTTTGAATTGCGTTGTTCAAGTTTAAATGAACATCTGCTCAAGAAATGCTGTTCAATGCAATCAGATAACAATTACAGGATGTTTAAATATAACTTTGAATACTGTCATAGTCGAAAAGCGTGTAGTAAGGTATTGAAAGTAAAAAGAGTTGTCACTTGCAAATATTTGAAATATCACGTGTACCTCGCGTGATAGTTGAGTGAACGTTGATCCCTGGAACTTGGTTATTGTTTATGTTGCAGAAGTTAAACNTGGCAATGTTAAAATGCGAAAGTGATTGATTTTCGAGGGGAGACTTGGTCAGTGAGCGCTGAAGTGAACATATCGCAAGAGGCGAGAACGTTCAGTTTGGGGGCAACACCGAGTTCAAGTAAATAATTACGGCAATCGATCAAGCTAGAAGAGGCGCATTGTACGTAGTTGGTACTTGTTTGCAAAGCAAACTTAATTTTCTCCGAGATCAGACATATTTGATGTCTGATAAATTTTATTTTGCTGGCACACGACTATTAAATGAAATAACTGATATTTTATTTTGGTCAATGACGTGTTGAGTTAGAGTTTTGATCTAAAGCATTTTATCTGATTGCAAGGAATTTATTTTGAGAGCAAGGGGAGTAAATTTACTTAGTTGAATAGACGGTTGTGTCTACTAAGAATTTACCTATTTACCCGTGCTGTGAAGTTGTTAAATATCTTGTACATGGCTGTCGATTTTGTGTTTCGAAAGAATGTATATAATTTAAATTCATATGGTTTTTAACTAACATACCTCACATCCTAAGGGTATATTATTGGTACTTAGTTAAATGAAAGTTTATTGGTCAATTATTGTTCATGCGAAAGATTAAACATATCATTGATTTAGCAGAGTGTAGGAAGTATTTCACTTGCTCTTTATTGAGGCAGCAAACTGCTTGTCTGTCTTTTATTATCTGATTTCAGTAGCCTTGCAAAATCAGCAGCTCTCAGAATGCTAAAGCACTAGCCAAGATTAACGTTTTGTTTTGTTGTCATCTTAAAAGGAATATCAAAAATAAAAAGTTTAAAAATGTTAAAAGACTGTTCAAATTTGATCAACAAATGGAAAAGTCCTAATGTTCTTAAAATCCGACTGTGTGGATAAATGTTGTTAAATTGTTTAATGCTGGCTCTAAGTAAAATAATTTTAGTTTCGTTGTAAAAGAGCCGTTGTTGAAATCTCTTAGCTATCCGGACCGATCTAAGTTTTGGCCAAGCTAAGCACTGACCGCGAAAGGTTTGGCTTAAATTTGGATCGTATAGTGTGAATAATTAGATCTCTTATATGGTTATGGGAGATTAATTATTCATATGGTTATGTAAGTAGGGCAACCTCCCATGTAATATCAAAATAGGGTACTACTCTTGGTACACTCTTATTTAGCATATCGTGTTAGTTTAACTTTGAAGAGCTGTTGCTTGTTTAATTTTAATTTATAGAGGATGACTGCTACAAGTGGGAACGGAAATAAATGGATTGTGTGTGCAGTGGACCACGCAACCAAATATGCCGTAACCAAAGCTCTAAGGGACACAACTGCCCCAAAAGAAGCTAAGTTTCTGGTTAACAACGTCATTTGTATATATAGAGCACCCAGTTACATTTTGACAGATATAGGTCAAGTATTCAGAAGTGAGTTAGTGACCGAAATCGTGAAATGCCTAGGTTCAAGATCTCTGTTTACTAATGGGTGAATCCGCAGTGTACCAGTAAAGTTGAAAGTTTCAAACACTATATCATAAACATGCTAGCCATGTGTGTGGATACACCACAGAAGAGATGGGATGAATTTCTAGGGCACGTAACTTTTGCGTATAATGACATCTATTCGAGACTCAACAAAAACCTCCCCTTATGAGCTTATGTTTGCTAGACAAGCCATTTTAACGGCTGAGGCAAACTTAGACGTCGATGTACAGCACGAGTACACGCAGGAAGTCAAAGACAACATCCGAATAAGCAGAGACCTAGCCCTCCAGAACATCAGAAAACAACAAAAGAGAAACAAAGATCGTTTAGATAAAAAACGAAGAGATGTAAAGTTCAAGGTGGGCAAATTAGTGTTAGTTTGGGTCCCAAAACACCGAAGAGGCAAGTCGAAAAAGTTTTTCACCCTTACCTTGAGCCGTTCAAAATATTGGAACAGACTTCGCCATTAAACTATCGTATTATGCCTATGAAAGGAAGAAACCCTACTACTGATATAGTGCATGTAAAGACGTTGAATAAATTGTATCCCCCAAATGACTGGGCGCCAGATTCTCCAGGAGACGACAGAGATGACGGTCTAGGAGAAGGGGTGATAATAGACTCAGAAAATGAGCCATACGACGAAGATAATTCCCTCTATGTAATAAACCATTCCTACTAATTTTAAACGACGAAACATACAAATTAATATGTAATGTGCTAGAGAGCGTGTGGATTATAATAACGACGAAAAGCTGTAAATCACGACGATGAATACAAATATTTTAATGAGGATAAGTAACACACGTATTTTTTTTACGACTGGCCAGTCTCATATATTTTTTTTGCTGTTCTTATTTCAGCTACGTATTTTTCCCACATGCTTAGGGTTACAGTAAGGAACAGAGTTTCCTACATTTTAAAAGTTACAAGATAAGCCATTAGATACGAGATATTTATTTTTAAGTTATTGAATAGTCCAGAGATAGGAACTTAGTAAAAAAGAAAGAATTACATGACATAACTAAGTAACCTGATCACCCACCAAATAGGAATATGCAATGATCTCGTAACCATCTTTACGAACTAAGAGAATAGAATATGTGCAAATTCGAACGTCGCACCAAATCAATAATTCTCTAAATATTTACACTAATATTCGACCAACGAATCGAAAACTATTTGACTTAACATATACACGAATATTCCACTAAGTAAATTGTCCCGTAGATGGGCCAATGTTCTACTTAATCAAATATGTAGAAGTAGTCGGGCTATTACTCGCCGTCGTTACTGGAAATCTTCCAACGTTTCGCCTCATGCTCATGTGGCTTCTTCAGGGACGAACAGTTCTACTTATTATCAAACCATTTTTCTTTATACACATAGGTAAAGATTAAATTATTTTATGAACTGGACGATTTTATTAATTTATATTTGAAAATACACGAAAGGGTAATGGGTCACCATTAAAAACTTAAATAGGTATTAGTCATTAACACCTTTACCTCCTTTTAAAAAGCCTCTTAGTAAAGAATTGTTTGTTACAAAATAAACTTTACAACTGAGCTTTATATATGCATGATTTTGTATTTTCATACTTTTATCTTATAGTTTTGAGCAGAAGCTAGGCCGACATTTTTGTAGACGTAATACATGTTGTCAAAAATACATTCGACATCTATTGAGCTCCTTCAAAGCGAATAGAAACACGACCAGATGGCCTCTTGATGTAAATCAAGATTAGACCGGTTTTGTGTGCTACACTTACAGGAAAATTAGATAAGCCAGGACAAAAAACTCGTAACGGAAATGAGTGAAGATAATGTCCGCATAGTAAACAGCAACTCAGATCGTTAACCAACGAATAGAGAAAAAGTATCGCACCGCCTCAAACATGATATTTAGAAATCAGACCAACACGCACCAATATTAATGTATGTAATTATGATTTAACAGGGAACATTAGAACATAAACTTTTAAATAAAGTAATAATGATTATTAGAATATATACAATCGATACAAAAGTGTTGCGTAATTAAGAATGATGACCAAGTTTTTATATCCCTCCATGAAATGGCGATGTATCGATTTCTTATTCTGATTGCCACTCTAATAGGATGGACATTTGGGCAAATGATGAACAAGCCGAACGACCCTAAATACAACAAACCCCTGTGAAAATAATGTCAGGAGTTGAATGGAAAGCCATACCCAATGCGATAGTGTATGAAGCAATGATACCGCCAGTCTTTGAAACAACATTACCCCAGGTGGACATGACACAACTGAATAATCTAATATACACAAAGACATGCCGACACACCATGGAATGTTGCGGACTGGCTAATTTCCCTAGCTACAAAAGATGTAAATAAATTGCCAGGTCTCGAAATCTACCCAAACTCGACCCACTAAATGGGTCAGTCCTCACCCGTAAAGGTTCTTCCGGCCAGCCGAGTAACACACAATAAACCTCACGGGGAGCAATAACACTAAAGATCTCAATTCCCAGGGATAATAGCGGGATCTTTATGCTATAGACACCACCAAAAGAAAACTATTGCATAATATGGAGACTAACGTCTTAATAGATNTANGATTAGACGATAGGCCTTGGGCTCCAACACACAGGGAGATTTTCAAGGAATCAAATCACTGTGTGTGCCAATTAACCCTGGTCGATATAAAAAAAATGTTTACCAATACAAGCGAAAGGTGAGATTATAAAACCATAACAAAAAAAATTAAATAGTTTCTTTCCTTTATTCAAGGCAAAAAAAAACAAGACACGCATACGAGATAAATAAAAAAGATTATTGGAGACCTGCTCCTTCGGGCCTTTCCTTTGCCCGGCACATAGCAAGATAACTTCGTTACAGGCTCACATTACGATACTCTCCCAGACATTTAAAACATCCAAGGTAGCCACGGTCGTGAGAAAACAGTAAACGGACTCACTTTAATAGGTATCGTGTGACCCCCTAGAAATTTAAGTAACAAACAATGAGAAATTACGTCGGCCTGCCGAACTAAAGGAGCAAACCTATGACCTGGCCCAAATTTCTAAGCTAAACTGATCATTGTCCGATTAAACGTGAGTTAAGATTCGAACACAACGGATCCCAAAGCGCCCCCAAGGCACCTCGACTAAATTGAATCACTACGAGACTCAAACAGTTTCGTATTCCTACTGGCCCCGGCACGTAACTAAAACTGTATTCCTCCATTCTAGATACGATTCAAAATAATCAACTTTAAATTAACCTTAAAACTGCCCAAAACACATTTCGGCCATATGAGGAGGCTCACAAACTGAAGATATTAAAGGCGACCATAGGGTCCCTAGTTCTTCACACCAAAGATAAAGTTCAAAATCACAAAAATAGCTCAAAATGTTCTTCACCCACCTCTGTGTAAGACGCGACGATCTTTAGGTGCGTCGTAGCCAGACGTACATCACTAAAGCCTCACATGCCCTCGTGTCCTGGACTACTGCTCCAGAACATGGGCTTCCCAAAATAGCCCAAAACCCAAACTCCACCAGAGTTTTCTCCACCAGGCCTGTGTATCAACTCCTCTGTCCAACACGTCACCGATCCCACTTCACCTCTCGACGACACTCGGTACTCCCAGACGTCCGAAGATTTAGATAATAAACAAAGAAAACGTTAACAACATAAGTTTAACACCACAGCGCTAAATCCGGCAAACCACCACACAACACAGAAATGGGTTCTACCGAAGTTGAAAACTTTTTCATGACGATAAAACAGCTCACGGGACCCCTACAATAAATTACAACATAAAAAAATCCTCACTCATATTACCGAAAGAAAACCTAAATTGCTACTCACCCTCAAATTTCATGTCACAAACACCCCCCCTAAGCTTTAAACCCTACACAATTTGTGAGAAGACACGTGCCAAACCCCAGCAGGAACACCATCAGCCATTCTCAACTCGTAACAATTTCCCGTCGAGACCCTGTGAACGGCCCAATGTATTTCGGGGCCAAACCCGCCGCAAAACTTTTAGCCTTGTCGGACAAAACATAATTCATCCTCCAAACTAAATCTCCAACCCTAAAGTTTACATCTCGCCTCCTTAGGTCATAATGTCTTTTCTGAAAATCATAACTTTTTTCACTCATCTCCTGCGCTCTCTTGAAGGCCTAACGTAACCTCTAGAAATTCGCCCCTGTATCTCTATCCACATTTTCCTCCACTACATATCCCGCCACGGCCGTAGGCAACCTTAGTTCCCTACCGTAATTCAAGAAGGCAGGATAAAACCCCATAACCTCCTGCACAGCGGACCGAATGGCGAAACAAAAATGAGCCACACTAGAGTCCCATAGCTTATAACTCTTAACACAGGAACAAATCATTCTTTTAAGATTTTGGATAGCTCTCTCACAAGGGTTAGCCTGAGCATGGTAAGGGGTAGAGAACAATTGCTTCACCCCAGACTCCTTCAGGAAGGCCTGAAACGCCTTATTCCCGAACTGGCTCCCATTATCACTGATCAGCATCATTGGGTAACCAAACGAATAAATACCTCCCCTTCAAGTTTCTTTCTCATCACCTCACTGGTCGCTCTTCGAATCGGAAAAGCCTCGACCCATCTGGTAAACAGATCAACAACCAACAATAGATAAGTATGTCCAAAGCGACTTCTAGGAAATGGACCTGCCAGATTAGCCGCCACAGTCTGCCACGCCGCCTCTATCTTTCTAGGAATCATAAACCCTCCTGGTTTATCAGGGCTCCTTTTGTGCCGTTGACACACCTGAGACTTAGTCACGTAGTCCACTATCTGTCTATACATACCCGGCCAAAAATAATGACAAAACCACCCGGCGTCTACTCTCAGGTATAACCAACATCCAAGCCTCACTCACAGAACTATCCCCAGTTTCCACACCAGCCCATCCACCAAACGATACTGTTTGTTTTTGGACGGCTGTTCCCTAACCCGCTGAACCAAACTCATATACAATTTATCTTCTGGGCCAGGCCTCACGCCAATTAAATCGACCTTGGCAATTCGAGAAAGAGCATCAGGCACTAAATTCTGTCTACCCTTTTTGTGCTCTATTTCGAAATCAAACTGTTGCAAACGTAACGCCCACCTCATTAGATGCGAGTGCAGCTGCCACATTTTAAACTACCATTTTAGGCTATCATGGTCCATGACCACCTTAAACCTAGACCCGTCGACATATTGTCTAAAGTGCTCTACGGCCCACAAAATTGCCATACATTCGACTTCAGTAGTCGGATAATTCTTCTCTGAGCCTCTTAAAGCTCTACTTGCAAAAGCAATGTCCCGTTCATGACCCAGCTCTCTCTGCACCAGCACGGCTCCTCAACCTACCGACGATCCGTCCGTGTGTATTTCAAACGAAAGATCGAAATCGGGATCTGACAAAGCCTTAGACCTTACCCGTAAATCTTTAATCTCCTTAAACGCGTTCTGATGTTGACGCTCTCAAATCCACCTTTGGTCTTTCTTTAAGAGTTGATGAACTGAGGCAGCTATAACATAAAAACGATCCAAAAATATCTGATACCACGTCACCATGCCTAGGAAACGTCTCAACTGACGCACCGAGCTAGGTGCAGGGTAATTCACCACGGCTTCAATTTTTCTAAGGCCAACTGAAGTCACTATATGCCCCAAGTACTTGATATCTCTGACCCCAAACTCGCTTTTTCCCCAGTTAATCTCTTAGCCCGCCTTTAAAATACGTTCGAAGATCTCTTGCAAGATACTCTTAAAGGACTCTTCGTCCTTCCCACACACAATCACGTCATCCAAGTAGCAGAAGACGAAAGGCTCCAAATCCGGCCCCAAAACTTGATCCATCAGATGCTGAAAGTAATTAGCCTCTACCAGTCACTGTAAATGCTGTAAGTGGCCTACTTGTAGGATGAAGGGGACATTGAAAGAAACCCTGTCNCAGATCAATCCTTCCGAACACTCTCAAGCCCTGGAGTCTACTCAAAATTGTGTTAATCCTTTGAATAGAATTAGCACACGGTTCCACTTACCCATTCAAAACACGGAAGTCAAGGACCGCCCTACCCGACCCATCTTGTTTCTTTACCAGTATAACTGGGGACGACCAAGCACTCAAAGACGGCTGGATCCAATCCTTTTTCAAAATCTCATCTACAAATTCATTCAGGTGTCCGATCTTGACTGGGGACATCGGATAATATCTCTGCTTTACTGGCTCCACCCCTTTCTTAATCTTAATCTTAAAATCTACTAGATCCGCTCGACCCTGAGAAAACCTATTCAGGGTCTTATAGTAGGAAACCAGATCCTCCACACTGGCGAAAACCTTCGACCCCGTATTACCCAGGACAAATAACTCTGGTCCCTCTTCCCCACAACTCCAAGTCTGAGACCTTAGATCCAACTTAACTCCCAAATCCTTCATCTAGTCAGCCCCCAAAATGATCTGTCCTTCCATTGAAGGCAGAACCAAAAGTCTCACGAAGTAAGTTTTTCCGTTCAAAGTAACTCGAGTTCTTGCCGTCCCTTTAACCGGTGTCTCCTTACCATCCTCCACTCTAAGGCTCCTCAACGAATAAGACACAATTCCAACATTTACCTAAGAAATGATTGGGCCCCGACGCTGTCCCCATAGCACAACTCTCTCTATGACGATGACCCATCATTTGAAGTGTTCTAGGTTTACTTAGGTAACCAAACTGTTTATTCAGGATGGTACTAGTTGCTTTGGGAGGCTCGTACAACTCTACCTCCGCATTTATTGCCTCAACTTCTCTCCCCATCTTTAGAAGTCCAGCAATATCGGCAACAGCCACTTTCTTAATACCTTTCTTCATATCAGGGTTACGATTCTGCCATAACAACATGAACACCTCCTATTGAGCTAATGGTCGCGTTAACCTTCCCACGATGTTGGTATCATACTCAACGATTTTCTCATCCCGACCCTGAGTACGGGAGAGAATATCTCTATTCAAAAGAGCCTGGTAGTTGGAAGGAACAAATACTGCCTTCATTTGAGTAACCAACCCATCTAGACTCAAACCACTTCTCAACGTTCGATACTATTTCAGTGCTTTGCCTTTAAAAATCTCAGGAAACGATCTCAATACATTTTTATCCGAAAAAGATCTACTCCCTTTAATTTCCTTGAGCTTCAAAAGAAATTCAAAGAGGTCCTCGTTCTCCTCCNCTGAAAACGATAGGTTCCAAGAATTGACCCGTAATTACCTTATAGTGACCAGCATTTTTGGACCCCCTGTATTTCCGTTCCTTCTTATGGATACCAATTTAGAAACCTTTATGCTTGGCCTCCTACCTCTGCCCCCAACAGCACTTTTCTGCTCTACAGGAGGGTCTACAGTATCCTCCCTAGCCAAAGGCTAGACCTGCTATGGGTCAGGCATAATACCCACTTGAGGTTCCACACAACCAAATACAATGACAAAAAAAATTTCAAACGATTATCTCTTAATCCCAAATCTGGAGTCTGCACCTGGAACAAAATCGACCAATTTCCCGAAAACGGTGAATCGGAACTACAACAATAAAGGTCCACTAATATTGGCTTCGTCTAAAGCTGAAACGAAAATAACAAAAGAGCATAAATCAACAATCAAAACTCAAAGCAAACAAACCGACTATCGAACACCTCCAAAACCTGCAAACCTGTAACAGGAAAATATGCATAAACTGAAACAACCTCCCCTCTGACTTGTTTTAATATACAACCTAAAATATCACAAAACTATTGAATCTTGTGGTGTCGCGCAAATTCGGGCCCCCACGTTGGGAAAGCCATTTGCGGCGTTGGGTTGTAAACCACGAGCTGAAATCATGAGGGAATGTGATAGAAAGGTCAGCTGCGATATATCAAATTTGTTAGTAGGATCTGAACTTAATAGATTGGGAAACGAAACCTTTGGGGGATCTAATACTAATGATAATGATATAATAACCAAATGATCCTCTATAGATATTTTAGGGTCTATAGCCAAGTTCTGTTGTGGTGTGGCAACTCAAAGCGATCTCAGATCCATGCCACATAAAGAAAAGGAATTATTTTTACAGATAGAGAACATACAAAATTCCCTCCATCAAGATCATGCTGATCTTACTCACACTACTGAAGAAGTGTTAAATTATGATAAAGAGATGATTAAGAAAGTCACTGAAATTCAAAACTATATGGACTTAATCAATAAGGTTGTTCAACCCCACATGGAGGAAGAGGATCTTGCTTTCCAACAATTGAAAAACCAATCAATACCTGATTTAGGATTGACCTTATTAATGTTTCAACGGGTTTACCAGAACATGAAACTAAATTATATTAATAATATCATTGGTTATTGTAGAAATAAAATAATACCCACCTCTTTAATTTCCAGAGATATTTTGAAAAAAGAATGACAACATTTGCAATTGAAACTGACTAAATTTAGCTATGAGTTTGCCATACCCATCGTTTACTTGAGCACATATTACTAACTGGAAATAGTAGACTGCTCAATCTCCCCTACACAGATTATGGTAAAAATTAAAGTCCCCATACGGAAAAGAAATGAATCATGGCAGTTATATGAACTAATAGCCACTCCCTTTGCTTGGCAGGGTTCCTCGTGTATAATTATGCATGACAACACTTATATAGCAGTCGCAAACGATTTGCTTAGGACTATCTCGAGTACGATGTTACACCAGTGTAATGTATATATTAATAAATTATGTAATCTCCCTAGATACACTTCTGATACTTAGAAAAGCATACCGCTACGCCCTCAAGCTTTATTTAAAGGATCATCAGCAGACGAATTGAATAAAGTATGCGGCTTTGTTTGCCAAAAGGCGACGGGTTTACCAATAACTGAGGGAGAAAATTTTCTCAGTAAAAATTGAAACATCTTTCATTAAATAATTATCTGAGAATGAAATTTCAATTTAATACTTGCCAAAAAAGGCATAAGTATCTTTCATTACTATCTAATCAAAATTAATAACAAATCTTGTACTTCAATAGCTAGATAAGCTATAAGTGTCAAGTCTCAGAGACCAAGTTCATGTTGGCANCGTCCTTAGATACCGGTAGTCGAGGTCAGAATTTTGTCTGGCTGAGACGGCCGAGAGGTCTAAGGCGTGTTAAGATCGCTAACATGAGCTGGAGAGTAGGTTCCACAGGTCCTGGGTTCGATCCCCGCTGAGGGAGAAAATTTTCTCAGTAAAAATTGAAACATCTTTCATTAAATAATTATCTGAGAATGAAATTTCAATTTAATACTTGCCAAAAAAGGCATAAGTATCTTTCATTACTGTCTAATCAAAATTAATAACAAATCTTGTACTTCAATAGCTAGATAAGCTATAAGTGTCAAGTCTCAGAGACCAAGTTCATGTTGGCAGCGTCCTTAGATACCGGTAGTCGAGGTCAGAATTTTGTCTGGCTGAGACGGCCGAGAGGTCTAAGGCGTGTTAAGATCGCTAACATGAGCTGGAGAGTAGGTTCCACAGGTCCTGGGTTCGATCCCCGCTGAGGGAGAAAATTTTCTCAGTAAAAATTGAAACATCTTTCATTACTTATGAACAGTTTGTAATAACTCACCTTGAAGAAAATGCCACTACAAAATGTTCAGATGGGACTTCTAAGACCATCCAATCACCAACAAACTATCCAGGAGCTTTTGAAGTTACCTTACCCTGTCATTGCAAGCTCTTTTTCCTAGCGATAATAAAACTATTCGAGAACTAAGCATTCATCATGCTATCTCTGCAACCTGGAGCAAACTTGATTCTCTAATCATTTCACCTTTTAAACCAGATACAAACTCAATTTTTCAAGATCTAAAGGACTGTTTGAAACAGGAGTGGACGTTAGAATCCTCACATCTCAACTTAACCCCCTCTACTCGAATGGAAGATAATAACTTTAACCGATTAGAAGATGAATTTGCTGAACATTTTCTTGAACTTGTGAAGCCAGACTACATGTTCATTGTATACTGGAACGCTTTCTTAACTGTAACAGTTGCCTAGATTATTTTCAAACTATGTCAAAGCCCAAGATTGATCGGAGCCGCCTTACTACCAGGCGTAAAATCCTAACATTTCACACTTGAACATGCAGTAACACCATTTATAGCTATAAATACAATACTTATATTTTTGGCTATCACACTTTATGTGTTATTCCGCATTCTTAAATGTTTGAAAGCAAAGAAGGAAAGAAAACAAATCAGAAGAACTAATATCGTTTATTTACAAGTACAAGGAAAAAGAATACCGGTTCAGATACAGGATGAACAGAGACATCGCCTTTCCCTCCTTTCATGTACAGATTACAAACACATTGTTCTCGCATAGACACTTTTGATTGTGACTTAGTAAAAAAAAAATTCCAAAAATATGACAAATTAAAACTATCTGTACATTCGGAAGTTTGTCCAAAACCCATTACTAAGGATTCTTCAAATTTTCTATGGACAGATTGTCCGACTTATGGATATAAATATAAATTGATAAATAGAAGACATAAGAAGCAAATTTTCATAAACGATGCTGACTTAGTTTCCTTAACACATCCAGTTAGTGTTCTTTTCTTTTTCGTACAGATGCATGTTATCCCTACTAACTTTTCTAATGACCATCTCTGAATTAGCATGAAATTAACAAATTCAGTGATGAACACACCTTGGTGCTAAGAGCCAGTGATGACCTACAGTCCAGAAGCCTTCCAGTCCAATTTGGCAACCCACTGATACGGAGCTTATTTCGCCTTAATAAGTAACCAAGGTCCTGACGAGAACAAAGTAGATAATACTACAGTTAATGTGAGTATTACTTCCTTTCTTATATAAATATAAAGTTACAGCGCTTATCGTAATGACAGTACTTTGGGGATATACCCTGATGTTTCTTCCTTATACTTTTCTAACCAATTCGTTACCAATGCAGCTAGTCCAGTATTTTGAAGGAGTGTTGATTCGGCTACTGTCGATGATGAAAGATGGGAATACTGCTACTATGGGACTATAACGGTCCTACAATCATCTGACCTACGTTTTTCACCTTACCTTACTATTCTTGTTTATACCATAACTAAGAGAACCATAGTGACGTTTTCTCTTTTCTGAAAATATATCACAAAACCTTTACCTGGTAAGGAAGAATTACTTAACAAACGATATCCCTAATGTTTCACAAGTCAAGCCAATTGGTGGATAAGTAATGTGAAAAAGAAATCGAGCAATGTCAACCATGCTCTCTCTTTCATATATTGCTCATCACTCTTTGCTACCTTTTATTCAGCTGCTGAAGAAGACGTGTCCCAATGCTCCTTCATCCTCACTGTTATGCAGTCTGTCAACTCTTTGAAATAGGCCAAGAAGCAGACTGAAGAGTTAGACCTTTTCTTTTCTCGTTTACGATGGTGTGTATTTTATATAGTCTGCCAAGGAATTAAATATTTAATTATGCTATCACCATTATCCTCTCGAAATATGCTCCCTGACATATTATATTCCTTCACTCTTAAATTGAAACCTCTAATATGTTGATATCATATTATCATCATATTTGTCTTCAAAACCTTGTGTTTAATTGTTGCTTGTATTTAACAGTAAGATATTGAAACTGTAATATCTAATGAGTTGGTTCCCCTGCAGAGTATAATTGGTCTTAATGACTTTCACATGTTACTCGAACTCGTTATACATTTTATACTGGACTATCATAAAACCTTTGAGACTGATGACCTATGCGAACAGTTAAGCTTCATTAACCCTTACAAGAGGTGTACAATCGCAGAAGACTTGGACAGAACGACAAACGTTCATTCCGTATGCACAACGTGTCTTCATTGATTGTCTCAATTTAAAGAATAAAATCATTAGATCTCCCAGCCTGAGTTTAGTACTAATGAACTGTTTCTTATATGTCATTCCTTTCAGCTTCAACCATAGTAATTTGAATTAAAACTTAATAATGTTCCAAAGTTTGGGGAAATTAATGAATCATTTTGACTTGATCTTTAAAGGTATACTGTAAAAATTTCATCATATTAGATGGTATCTAAGAAAATCGACCATCAACACCTGTTGTTCATGGCACTCGCAAACTTTTATATATCTTTTTGCATTTCACTATATGTGTATATTAGTGGACATGTCTTTTCCGGGTTTTGGGGTCAGTTAGGTTCGCACGTGAAGTTGTAATGGAAAACCACATACTAAAATGTATGTATCTATATATATCTTTATACGATGTTTAATATCATATATCATCATCTAGTGTATAAAGAACCCTTTTTATATTACTCTTTTATCTGTATTGCTCAGATCTCCCTACTTTCAGTTTAATACTGCAGATTTTTGAACGATAATTGTTTTCCATTCAATGAAAATGATAAGAGTAAATGAAATAAACTGCTCATTCTAATCACATATGTACTAATACAACATAAACGTTTCTAGAAATTTATAATCTAGGACCACATGGGAACTTCTGAAAGGAGTCATGTGTTGTTTTCCATTAACGTTGAACCTATCTTTTCAAGGCTTACAATGATAGCAGAGATTTTAAATTACAAATATGATAAATAATATTTGAAACAATAATTTTGGGTAACCGTATCGATGAAACTTTGATATATCTTTAAATAGAACATCTACTACCAAATACATACGAGGCTAATAGCCTATTCTTTTAACATACTTTACACACTTTGGTCCTACCAACGTATGAGTACAAAAACCAACAATATGTTTATCATTTAATAATATGTACTTTATTAATTATAATATATTTTATAGTTCACTCTCAATTTCGACGAAATTATCGCTTGCGGATGATGTTTCACTACAAGAAAATCATCATGTGCTGGGAAATGAGGTCCTAGCGCTACCTACTACCTGCCAAAGACAACTGTAACCTACTCGCACAACCTGCTAACGCCAACCCTCGAGCTAGAGAGACACAACGCACTCATCCTGGCTGTGAATCAACCTTCCTGGCGAGCTGCTGTCTTCCAGGCATCACACCATGGGACTCCCACTCAGGACATTTAACAAGTTGAAGTCCTTCCTTACTACAACGCATGTATAAAAACACAAACTCACAACCTTGCATTAAAGTACACACTACATTCAAGAGACAATGTCTTACAAAACCGGTGTTTCGATCTCCCGTATTATGGAACAATGTAGCTTTGAAGTGGGATACATATAGTCTTTAATGTGCATTCAGTTTTTTTGTGTGTGTGTGTGTTAAACTAATAAACTTTATTAGTTCAAGTAGACTATCCACTACAGTAGCTATGATGAAAGTAGTTGATATTTTTCCCTTAATCACAACAATATCAAAGTCTTTAAGACAGACTCAAGAACAGTCTTATGTGCATTCCCTAGTGTAAAAAATTGCATAAATAATAGTCCATTTTCTCCACTACGGCGTTAGCCCCAATGTAACTTAGCTGAAAATGGGAGAGAAGTCGACGCATTTGGCATTTCAACCCCATTTAAAAGTCTTAAATTCCCTTTGGACTCGACACGTTAGCATCACGGGTAACTGTTGAACTATGTTGCATTCTTGTGGATTTCATCAGTTGGTGTAGCTCCTATACTCAACATAAACACCGTCAAGAAAGAATATTATCCTACAAAATATACGAACCTACCAACTTTGACTTAACTCTTAGGGGAGTGATATAGAACAAATACTAATTCACTCTTTATGCGTTCAGGTAATCCAGGCTGAAGGAATAATGATGAAAAACCATTTTCACATCTTCTTACCAGTCTTGATTGGCGTTTACAGGACTACTCTTGCGCCTTCTAATTAAGGAACCCAGAAGTATGATTGCCTACAAAATTAGTTTAAGTATAATGTCATATAAGTCTAACAAGCCACTAAATCTTTTTACAATAAGGACTTCAATTCTCTGTCTTGATAATTAATTCAGTAAAGATTTTCACTTGCAAGACATTTATTACATATTTTTTACAAAGTAAACGTTTCAAGACATTTTGTCTCGTCGTCAGTACATTGTTTACATAGTGATA
>KZ869889.1:13435-31908 GCA_003456935.1 Machilis hrabei | reverse complement strand
TTCGTAGTGTAATAAATCCTGTAATTAGTGGTTTTTGGAAGACTACATTCAGAAATAAATAGCATATTTGAACTAACCCAACGAAAAAGGACCTATATAAAAACATATCTGCAAACGCGTAGTTTTTTAAGTATAGCCTAACAGCTCTTATTGTTATTTTCGACTTTGTTTATTTCTGTTGTGAGCATGTCTTTTACTTCAACTCCAAGTAAACGTGTCATTGTGTTCAGTTTAAAACGCTCTTTAAAACGAGGTATCACACAAGGCATTATACCATTTAAAATTTTGAACTTCGAGGACTATCGTAGGCTTATTTATTTGACTTTACAGTTTTTGGAGAACTTCTTTAATTTTAGGGTTTACGTGTTTTTAATACCTATTTTGCAGTTTCAACTACATTATTTCCAAAGCTATCGAGCGTGGTAAGTCACTTCTCATTCTTTTTTTTTTTGCAAATGTTAAAGGGGTTGTATCTCGGACATTGGGTATTTCCGGACACATGTTTACAAGGCCTTTTTTTCTTGTTTTGTTCCATACTACCTATTGTGAAAATACTNACCCTTTTTTTTGCGCACCCTGTTAAGTTGGTTTTCGGTTTAATTGAATTTAGATTACATGTTAAATAAACTGTATCAGTTACTCCAAGTATAATTTCTGTTTTAATATCTTAGTACATGGTTAATATTATTTTTGTTTAAATTATACTACACATATTTAAGAGACAATAGCCCTACATAAAACATATCNTGCTGTTGTATACTTTTGATTTAAGAACATTTTTTAGTTTAGGAAAGTTGTTAAGTCAGGGTACAACAAAGTTCTGACAATGAATCAGTTGCTGAATTGACGTTGATAATAAATATAGACAGAAAAATGTAAGATTTTAAGGGCACGTTTAAGTTGATGTTTAAAACAAGTATTCGAATACATTGGTGGTGGATTTTCTAATGACGAATTGTTTATTGTAATTGGATGTTTTTTTACTACATCTTTTCATAAGCTTTCAAGAATACAATTGAACTTAGAGGTCAAAATAGGATTTCTAATAGAGTTTATTCACTAAAAAGAGAACTAAGAAGCAACACGTTGTACAGTATATACGTGTGTTTTTCGATAACGCATAAATACAAATTATAGTTATGTTTTGTGTTGTATTTCGTCTACGTATAAATTATGGGTAAACCTCAGCCAAAGTCACAAGTTTATAAAAGAAATTTACTGCGATACCTAAGGCGTTACATAATTACAAGCATTTAAATTGCGGTTATGATTATAAATACAGGTTGTCCCAAAAATACATGGCAAAAATGCGGGAATAGATTCCTCATATGTAGACATTAAAATAATTTATATCAACATGGGTTGGGAAATGCTTAATTTCTAAATTACTGTAAGTACGTCGAGGAGCCAATGTATCACGTAGTTAATGTAATCAAATCCAAAGCCTACACAGTCGTGACACATAAATAAACAAATGAAAAAAAAAGTATAAATGAAAAATTAACAATTTCATTACATTAACTACGTGATACATTGGCTCCTCGACGATCTTACAATAACTCAGAAACTAAGCTTTTCTCGACCCATTTTGATAGAAATTATTTTTACTCTGTACATATGAGGAATATATTCCCGAAGTTTTGCGTTTTTTTTTTGGGGGGGGGGCACACCCTGTAGATGCAATTTATATATAAATAAATTTGCGTACATGTAATGTACATATAATATATACACATACATTTGATACTTGTCATTAGTGTAAGGAAAGAATAAACCAAGAGAAAAAGTGAAGACAGGAGAAAAGAAAATGAGCCCGAAACGCAAACACCGAGAGGAAAGGGCTTCGTGTGGTGAGGTCCAAATTGAAAACAGTATTATGGGCTCTGAGATTTCAGCTTTCGTCTTCTCTCTCTCACCCGGCTCATGTTATTTACTGGCTGTGGGGAGAAAGCTTCCTTTTGATCTCCTTCAGCAACGANTTGGCTGACGGCGAGAGAGACAGAGAGATCGGGACCAATACCCAACGCTCTAGATCCACCAAAGTCAGAGCATATTCCGATTGCGCGGTCTGTATTCATATTGGAGATAATCAAAACTGCATGACTAGCAAACCTGAATACTATAAAATAATTTCACATTCATCGTTTCTAATACTTTACATTATTCATCATGGTAGGGGAAATAATTACAAGAGGCAGAAAGAAGATTAATTTCGTCTGTCGGTTTAACAATAATTTAACGACTTTCCATTTTCATTACGAACAAGAATAAAAATTGCGTTGTGCAGTCCTAAAGTGAGTCATGTCATTTTTTTTGCCTGCAACGGAGCATAAGTACCTGTATCGCAATTCAAATTTACTCATATAAGTCTATAGCCACACATACTAACAAACGGATGATTAAATCGTTATATATCTTTGGCTTGTGCACATAAACATACCTATTGTTGACAAGCCTAACTGGACTGAACATAACACAATGGTGATACAAATGAACTGGCACCTTTTTGCAGTATTTCGTGAACCAATTAAGTTACAAATACAAAATGTTATGCTTGGATTTTGTATGTAACCTTTCAATGTTAAATACTGAAGTTACGACTTATTTTGGAGGTTGTGCAATACACTAACTGCAATCAGTATTTACTATACTAGACTGGTTAACTAACTGCAGTTGCCCTCAGATAAATGGCTAACTGAAGGTNATTTACAACGAAACCTCGAAAAAGCTGTGTTGAAAAACCCTTCTTCCATTTATTTTGACAAGTACATTGATATATAATTTGCTGTACACAAAGCCAGAACCTAGTCTCACATACAGGGTGATTCAGGAATACTTGTGCAAACTTTGAGATTATATTCTCCACACCTAGACAAGAAAAAAATATAATATAAACATATTTCCAGAAATGCTTGGTTTATAAGTTAAAATTGAAACATGATACTCTAAGTAATAAACACAGATGAATTGTTTAATCCAAACAGATGTCCAATTTTATTTTCAATTGACAGAATGCATTTGCTGTTACTATGACACATGCCTAATAAACTAATACATGTATCGTCAGTTCAATTATAATTATCTACTCACATTTCACTTCAATTGCTCAAAATCTCCTCGACCACCTTCAATGCACGCATGGACACTGTGCGGACACTTAAAAGNCCTAGCTTATGCAACTTCAATTTCAAATGCAGAGACTCTTCAGCACCGCATCGTAGATGCGTGCAAAACCATTCGCAACCGTCTTGTGGTCTTTGAGAGGGTGCGACAGTTTATAATCCGACGTGTCCATTCGTGCATTGAAGCAGGTGGAGGACAATTTGAGCATTTGGTGTGAAGAGTAGATAATAATTGAACTGAAGTTGCTTTACATTAGTCATGTGTCATAGTAACAGTAACTGTAATTTTAGTGTATCAATTTGAAATAAAATGTGACATATGTTTGCAATAAAAATTATATCTGTGTTTATTTCGTAGAGTATCATCTTTCATTTATAACTTGAAACCCAAGCATTTCCAGACATATGTTTATATTACATTTTTTGTCTTTTTTAGGTGTGGGGAATATACTCNCAAAGTTTGTACACGCATTTTTTAATCACCCTGTATATTTTACATTTACAGTTTCATGGATAAAAGCTTAGATTGGTCGTGTAGTAAGGTCTTTACGTAAATACCTGGTGTAATAGTTTTGGTTTAACCTTAATTATATCCTGAAAATGGAAACATTAAACGGGCAGTTCAAATCGGCTTTTGAATCTCAGGCTCTTAGTAATGACGTGTAATTCTGTGTCAAGTATTGTCTTAGAAACTCGCCCTACATCTCGGCCTCAGTGCCTCAGTGAGACATACACTGGTTCCAAAATATGTTTTATTTTTGTTATTATGTAGTCATATTTATATCGAGAAAAAAATACCAAAATCTATGTCAAGTTCTATAATTTCAACTCTCTATTTTTTTAACACAACGAACAACATTGACCAACACATATTTTGTTTCTTATTATCATCCTCTCTAATTATTGGTAAACATTAACCAACTCGTTAGTCACGTGTAGTGGAACAAACATACAGACAGACAAATGGAAANCCGTTGAGATAAAGATTAAAGCTAATTTTATTCGTTAAATAAAAACCACGTTTAGGCTGATAATAGGACATATTACTATCGTCCATTATAGAAGGTGTGTTGAGGTCAAACCATCAACATATGTGGAAATTCTTTACGTTCTTTTCAGTAGATATGATTGTTCTTCTAATGATTCTCCCCACAGGTGGATTGTGTGAATAGACAATTGATTTGTGATTACTTTATCTATTCCTCTAAGGTGTATAATATCACTATAGTTTCTTTAAGACGTCTGTGGTGAGGGTTACACTGATAATTAGTTCAGTAACAATAAACGTTATTAATTTTCTTGTAGTAAACTCCAAATGTATAGTTGATTGTGGTTATATAGATACTCAGACAAAATGTCTTTATGTTTAGGATTTATCTATTGTAGGCAACAAAGTTTGAGTTGAGTATGAGACATTACAATGAGTACGGGCTTATGCTGTGATTATTGTTTTTTTCACAGCGCTAATTGAAGGACTAGGGGAAAAATTTGTCGTTTTGAGAAGAGTAAGAGAAAAACAAATTCTATAATATGTAGTGCAAAGCCATCTTGAGTGATACGAATAACTATAAAAAATAGAAAATGTATGTTTCAAAGGATTTATGCAAGTATAACGATAGAGGTATATATAGCTTAGAAAATTGAGAATAAAAGTAGAAAAATACTGGCCCGTTCTCTTGGGGTAAATTTTGAGTTGTATGAATGACGGGATACATTCTGTAAATACGTAGTACTCTTACGCAATGACCATTAAGGTATTTAAGTTGTTGTTTTTTTCAATTCTTTTTGGGTCTCACGTGTTTCGGAAAGGCTTGACCAGGGTTAAGGGGATGAGTGGCCAACTGTGAACGATCCTTCACCCGCAAATAAATACATTATTATTATTATTCCGTTGTGGTTTTATTGTTTAAAGATTATTTTACTTTTTATCGTCGTCTTTACCTTTATCCAGGTGGTAGTATATGGGATTATTGTTTGACAGCAAGACCGTTATACCTGGCCACATATGTCATTCATTCAGACTTAACTGAAGTAATTTCTAATAATTGTAAAACAAAGGTTTTTGTTTGTAGCTTCATGAACAGATTCATTATGGTTTCGTTGTTCAAAGACCTGATTTTTTCATATACAGTATGTTTAGCCTATTGTTTCATTACCTATAAATAATTACTGAATCAAATGTTCGAAGTTTTTTATTCATAAAATGTGAGCCAGGTTTAAAGTATCCCCGATTTGAATAATTTAAACATTTAGTTTACAGCAATTCATCCACGTTCTATAGCTACTATTTACACGTGAAAAACATGCTTTCTTGTAATCNGTGTTCTAAATNTTATGTAAACTGGAATACATAATANTCATATATATTTATTTTAAATTGACATTCACCGTGTATCGGTAGATTGGCACTATANANTCACCTAACTATTCACATTTATTGACTCCTCAATTTTTACGTATCAGCTTGGCCGTGTGATAGCTGAAGTAGAAATATAAATTGGGCGTTGCTGTTGTAAACTTAATACCAATATACTTTGTTTAGTATATTTATGTTTAAGTATAAGTTTACCTGGATGCTAAAGTACAAATGAGAATGAAACTCCTCTTGTTGACTTAGCATACCATCTAAAAGGTACACAGGTTTTAAATTGTACCAAAAGCTACAAAGCGGTTTAAGATATATATACAAATATAAAACAAAATTACAGTTTTNAAACATTAATTTAAAGAAAATGAAAGAAGGTTTTGAAGTAATGTTATGTTTCATAATATTGTATCAATAAATTAAAGTTTTCNTAACTAAGTAATTTTGAATTGTTTGTATGCATACAAACAAAATTTCAAGCAAACACATAGAGGACATTGATCGATTTCGACCGTAATAAACTCAATTAAAACTATACGATGCTGCAGAGAAATACACTAAGATAATACAATATCGCGAAGAAACACACAAAGTAGTGTTTCTATTTTAGGCCACGCCTAATTTATGATTACCACATAAACATTTAATTAGATGCAAGTGTAACATCATGAACCATTAATTCAAACATGCGTACAAACGAAGAAAATATGGTGCATAATAACGCCTAAAAGTGGAAAGATGTGCAAAAATGACATGATATGTAATTACACAAAATCAACCGCGAGGCAGTGTGTGTACGTAATTTACTATTTAAGTTATATTACTTATATTACTGTAAGCAACACTTGAATGTGCTGCGTTATTAACTGATAATGTAGAGACGATTTTAGAGGTGATATTCCTGTTATGTATATAAAATAACTGCATTAAATGTTCACACAAATTAATACATTACGCAAAGTTTATAGGTTGTAAGGTGAATATGTAATATTAACGTGTTGAGTGAGATTCTGGTGTCATATTTTAATGAGTTAGGGGACGTAATATTTCGTTTACATTGTNAATAAATCACGAACATTTACATATAATTGTTGTTACTAAACAAATGTTAACACTTTTATTTAATGCAGCCAATTGTCTTCAGCAATAGACANAAATGAATGTTAACACAGAANTAGCTCTAAAATACCGAACATAGGTGAGGTATGTTATGGTATTTGTATTTTTAAAAAGCATTTTATACACTAACTTATGATTTAAATGTTCACGTAGGGTATCGCAAACTAATAATTATGTTCTTAAACAATATGAATGGTATTAGGACTTACATTTCTGACTAGAAGATAAAAGTGATAAACAATGTATAGTGTTTTACTTTTGTGATATATTTCACAAACAAACTTCATATTTCATTACTCTTTTATGTATGTTTCAAAAACGTTTTGAAGGTAGACTCGCATGCAGTTTGCCTATCAAGTCATCAATGTTTGTCGGTGGTGTTCTGTAACCGAGCTCCTTCAAATGGTTCTAAAGGAAAAAGTTCAACAGATTAAGGTCAGGAGACCTCAGAGGGAAGGTACCTCACTATAACGTCCTATCCAACCATGAGGAAACGTTGCATTGAGCCACTGTCGAAATTGAGCACCATAATGAGGTGGTTCTCCATCATGCTAATACCATAATTCACGCCTGACCATCAACGGTAAGTTTTCTAACAACTGTGATTTGAATTCCCTACTAAATTTAAATTATTGTAACTACACTTCTTCAGTCAATTTGTTAGGCGGTGATAGAATGTTATACTGAACATCCCCTGTGAATGTCTTGAATTTGATTCAGTAAANGAATCATCGCAAGATAGCAGCTTCACCTCGAGCAACGAAGACAATACAATAGTATCAGAGTGGCACCACTCCGAGGACCAGACGTTCTACAGATTTGGTATTTACAGACTGATCTCATATTATGGTCAGGGACTAAAGTGAATGTTAACTTTATAAAATGATATGTGAAATATATTATTCAAATGACTCATGTCTTTTTATTTCAATGACTTTCAATTTTATCTACATACCTAGGCTTTAGAAAACTGAAAGACCCGCTGTTTTCAATGTTAACATTATAACATAACTGAAGTCCAATACTGCCCCGTTTACCAATTCAATTACGTATTGAGTAAAAAAGACTAGTCTTATGATTTTTTTCTACTTTTACTTCACAATATATTGATAGTTCGTTTTTGCGACAAAATGTGCAACACACTTTATTCACGTACTGTTACTTTTTTTCTCTCACTTTTATATATTTTTAATCAAATTTTATTTAGCGATTTGTATGTGTGATACATTTACAAGTAATGTGCTAGCCCGAAGTGCATTGAGATAATACATAAAATAACGACGTATATATCGTTAATTCTCGCCGAATCTGAGCAGCACAATCTCCATAAATTTAGNCAGCCAGCGGAATTTAATTTCTAAATCGTAGACTGTTTCGATATTTCTGACGGCCAGAGTAGAGAAAATTTAATCAATTTGTCCCGTCACCCGCACTCATACTCATTCCTTTCAGAACCAATTAACCAAAATCCCATGGTCACAGTTTTGAAGATAATCAATACTAGTATGTGTCTGATTAGCATGAGTTCTACAATCTACACGATTTGCGAACATATGTGACATGCATTCTGTTCTCCTCTGCTATTAGCGGTGGAACACACCCACCCTCTTCTAATTATCCACNTGGTCTATGGCCGCCATTTCACTTTGGTTTTTAAATCTGTTTAGGACGTTCAAGGTCAAATTTATGTAGAATATATGTCAGTTCTAGCATTTAATTGTGTTTTTTTAAATTGCTGCCACGATATCATATTTCGCACAGTCTATTATATTTTAAATATAATATACGAGAACTTGTAGATGTATTGCCTTTGACGTGATATAATTTTGTAATGAACATTTCACTAAACTATGATCACTGGTGTATTTCAATATCTTCTGATTTCATATTTGGAAAAACACCATGTATTCAGACTCTCAAAATAATCTCCCGTCTTTCACAGGTTGGATTCAATAAAGTAAATAAAGAAGAAAATAGGTAGTAACATTTCTGTCCCCGGTATATTTTTTATGTGGCGACGATCCTGTTTTGATTGCCGCATAGTTNTATTAATATTCTCTATTTGAAAAAGAAATGGTGTGTATTTTACGAAATTACATGTGCATTATCGATATCACAATCATATTATAGCAAAAGGCAACTAACTATTATATCAGTTACGCATAATATGGGAGTTGAAGGAAAAATTGCATTGCCCATTTTCGTCTTATGTTATCTCACTGGATCCTCTCATTTATGAATGGGCAAGCCTATGGGATAAATGGTGGATGATCAACCTCCAGACTTCATCGATAGTTTTCACGAAATAGTATGACTAATTTTGAGGTGTTACATAATTTTTTTATGTGTATAATTTAATGACATAGAGAAAAAATTAACTGATTCGCAAATTTAAACACACAAGTGACACAGTACCTAAAATTGGTAATATCGCGTTTTATATCAGGCCATAAATAAAGATTTTTTAAAATTAATATGTATAATAAAGAAAAAGTTATGTTTTTTTGGTTTATTTAACTCATAATCAGACACGAAGACTTTACAATTGTCTAAGACTTGAAATAAAAATCAGTACTTGTATTTACAATCATTAACTGAACTTTTCCTCACTGTAGGAGAAAGTATTGTAATTTCTGTGTTTAAAAATCTCACTAAAGAGATTCATTTCAATTCTTAAATATTTGTATGTTGTTGCATCTGGTAATGCGCTAAATGTACGAAAATGCATCAGTATAAAATGTGTAATAATTTGTGATATCCTGAAACCAGAATATATTCTTATAGTATCAATTATGACAAACAATTACTTTCTAAACACACCATTCAAGATGAATTTGGAGTATAGGTATAGTGATTTAATTAGTAATATATAATAATCAATATTTGTTTTATAAAAACTTGTAACAAATAACACAAATAAATCTGAATATTCAGAAAGCAAAACTTACGATTTGGTATGAANGATATTTACTGGTATATATACAGGGTGTAAATAAATTGAGTGCAATAAATTGGAGGAGCAATTCCTTGGATCCTATAATGTAGATAAATTGTTTTTCATACCAATCTCAAGCCATAGTTTGGCCACAATTAAAATATTTATCAAGCCAATCACGGGACGATTTGCGAANGAACCACGCCCACCCACCATTGATACCAAATGTCGTGATTCTAGCGACTTGAAGAATCCAGTCTTTTTATTTATTTTTTTTGTTAGGGTTATGCACCGGGAACCGCAGTATGGCATTACTTCCGGTGCTTTAGCACCTAACATTTATGGCCACTTTTTTTATTTCGACATTAAGTGCACACATTAAAGACAACACAAGTGAGTNCACGGACGTTTGCCAACACAAGCGTAACACCCATGCCCTAGCCAGGAATCGAACCTGGGACCTCAGGCGTGCAATGCCACGGGACTAACCACTAGGCTACCGGGGCCGACGAAGAATCCAGTCTATCTTCCGTAAAAACAAAATTATTGACGTAAGCGCTCGTTGCCGAGTGGTCTAAAGCTTTTACTTCTGAAGTTACAGATCGTGTGTATCATGCTATCATTTCAACGTCAGACTTCTGATCAAGAACAAACGCTTTATCCTTCCTTTGCAGGTATTTTTATTTTCAATCTTGGAAATTATCAGTACCAAAATTTCCACATTTACAAAAATTTATGTCGTCAACTCTTAAGTTTTTTGAAATCATATACTTTCTCTTTTTTCTTCGCTAGATTTTTCTTCATATGTCTTTATTCACTCAGTAGGCTACCAATTCGATAATAAAATTACGACCTACGACTGGTAATGCACTACTCTTTCGGATTTCCTCTAATTTAGATGTCANAAAGTCAGCTGAACGCCGAACTAATTATCTTTCACAAACAAAAAGTAGCGCATCACATCTTCATAGTTGGGAAATAATTCACACTTTCAATATTTAGCAGTGGTCCAAACAATGGGCAGCACAGCCTTTTTCATCTTGATAACATCAGCTAATATCTCAGGATAAAAGAACATACGAATAACCTTATCAATCGCACTTTGCTGCAAAATAGAGACTTCTAACAAAATATGGAACTTTAAACACCTTCGCAGCGGCATTTATCTGTGAGAGCCGGAATTACGTCGCCAGGTCATCCCAAGGTATGCCAGCGCTACGTGGTAGTGTGTAGGAGTTGTTGAAGCTAGAAGTGGGCTAAAAAAAACGCGCGTGGTGACACCCAAACACGGTGGCTATTTGCGATCGTTTAATTGTATGCAGCTTATGAGAGTCATTCGATGATATTGCGTGATGAATCAATTATCCTTACCCAAAAATACGCCAAATGTAATTAATTTAGTACTCTTTTTTTATTTTTTGCCGTTTTTATATTGGTGGCACCCGTAGATGTCGATATTTTTCAATCAAACAAGTTTGGAGCTACTGACTCCATTTAGCACTATTTGTAACATGAATCACACTGAACCTAAACAAAAATCGATAAACTCTACTTTCTAGACCTAAAAAAATACTTTTCGTGCACACTTAGGGCAGCACAAGCGTAACACCCAGCCCTAGCCAGGAATCGAACCTGATACCAACCACTAGGCTACCGGGGCCGACTTCATAGGTCAACCTGTTGCTTGTTCAGCAGTGGTTAATGATGCCACGTAAGCGTGTAAGACAGCCGCNTAGGNAAATCAGCGAATTTGACAGAGGTCGCATTATTGACATGAGAGACTGCAATGCTTCCTTTCGGGAAATTGCTGGTTCTGTGGGGTGCAGTGTTTCTGTAGTGCAAAGAGTATGCAGAGAATGGTACTCGCATAGAGAAGGTTCTGGACGTCCGACACAGACAACTCCGAGAGAGAACCGTCATCTCATCAGAATGACTTTGAATGATCGAACTGCATCTTTATCGGGATAAGTGCAGCAATGGCGAACTGTAACACGTCATCCAATATCTGCTGTAACAGTTCGTCGCCGTTTATTGCAGTCCGGGTTACATGAACGTCGGCCTCTCCTGAGGCTACCTTTGAAAAATCAGCACAGGAATGCCAGGCTGCAATGGTGCATCGAATGGAGAGCCTGGCATGATGAATGGCACAATGTCGTCTTTTCGAACGAATCACGCTTCTGTTTAGGCGAAAATGATGGCCGCATCCGTATTCACCGACGACCTGGTGAGAGTCAATCTGAAGAGTGTATTCGCACCAGGCATGCCGCACCTCCGCAAGGCATTATGGTCTGGGGTGCTATCGGGTATGGTAGAAAATCACCTCTAGTTCGTGTCCGTACCACTATTAATAGTGCCCGTTATGTGACCGACATTTTTAGACCGGTACTTCTTCCATTCTTGCAGGGAGTCNCTCAGGCCATATTTCAACAAGACAATGCCATACCTCATGTAGCCGCGACAACACATGCCTTCTTAAGGGACAACTACGTTCCAATTCTTCCATGGCCCACTAGATCANCAAATTTTTCTCCCATTGAGAATGTATGGGACATGGTTAACTTACGGGTGCAGCAGTGCAACCGAATGCCAGCAAATGTTGAAGAGCTTTGAACTCGGGTGAATGATGTCTGGATGGCTATTCGTCAGGACACTATTCAAACATTTTTTAATTCGATGCCAGGCGAGTGGAGCAGGTTATANAGGCCAGGGGTGNCCACACAAAGTACTAGCTCATTCTGAACACCTTGTAAGTAGGACACTGAAATGGTAATCATTTACTTTGTACNGCCTAATAAACATAGTCCGTGAAAACCAAACGCGTATCTCTACTCCTTCGTGGTGTTCTGATTTTTATGAACAGTAGTGTAGTTTCCGCAAATTAAAGGAAACTAGCTAGCTTGTAGGATGGCATTTATATCGGCCCAGTCTAATACTACAAATTAATTAAGCTAAATAGTAACTGACTACGAATGCGTGCGTAACTAAATATATAGCTCTGACAGTGTGACAAAGGTTTCTATTGTAATATCCAAACCAATTTTTAACATTATAAATACATATATTACCGTTATATAACTGTAGATGAAATGCATCTGTTTTTTCTAAAGTACTACGGACAGCAGCAATTATTGTTTGTGATGTTATACTATTTTGTACGAAATTGGGAACTTTTAACCATCATCTAGATAGGTAATTATGATGGCAATTTACATTTATATGGTAATTATTATTGTAGGGAACATGCCAACCAAGCCATGTTTAATAATAGGCCTACATTTTATGCATATTTTGATGTATTTAATAATGTAATTATTTAATAAATATTAATTTAAATGTAATTATTAGCAAAATGTAGCTTGACTAATTAAGTGACTGTTTCAAATGTATGGAATTCATAGGTTAATTTATGTGAATTTAAATATTAATTGGTTTAATGAGTTTGTAATGAACACTTCACGCAAATATACAATTAGATTAAGCTCAAACAAACAAAAGTGTTACTTTGCGTAAGGAAAAATATCGGTAACATTTACAGATGAACAATACTATTGTAATTATGTGTTTAATTACGATGTGCGTTATTAACGGTTCATCTATTGCATTCCCATTAAATCAAAATTAATAGGAAAAGCATGCGTACTCGAAGAGCTAAAAAGTTCTCAATCACAGCTCTTCTCAAATAAGCATGCATTGTCCAATACCTTTAAACGCAACCGATAATATATTCTGAAACCAAATTAACATAGGACTTTTTTTCAATAACTATATTGACCTCATTGCCCGGAATGCTTCCTTATTTTTATCCGGGACACTCCAATTTCTTACAGTAATCCTCGGAATTCACAAACGTTCGTTTCAAACACGTTATAAGCAGCGTACAGTACCATATTCAACCCAATATACTGCCAACAAGAATTTTCCAGCAGACATTTATCTGCCTTTGAAGCCTCCATTACGAGTAAGGTAGTATCTTTGCATTCCTCTGGCGGTAATGTGAATTCAGATGTACGGTGATGCAGCCAGCTTTCCTTGTCGATGTTAATCCGAATACGAACCGTGCCTCCTTCATGCTGATGTCACCGACAATGTGTCAGACTGAGTCCCATTCTCTACGGTTTGTTGTCAGTCTGCAGTTCATGTAGTATGCACCGAAAAGCAACTTTGAGGAACTTTATCTCATCAAAGATAATATTAAGGTAAATATCAGTAGACACATTCTCAATATTAACAAAATTTAATCACTAGTACCCTCGAATTAAATACTTTAATCTAAACACGTTATCATCTATTGTCGGTGTTGAACGTTTATAAATAGTCCTACTGTTCTATTTGGCTCATTGTCCTGATGCAAACTTGACACTAAGAACGCTAATAAAATCTAAATCAACTAGTTCAACTATGAACTTAAGCTCCCTAATGGTTGAATTGTTTACTGAAATCTAATAATAGCACATAGTTTATTATTTGTCCAGTCATTCATACTCATTGCCATTTTAGCAACGTTTCAAACGACATTCGTGTGTACCTGCTTATATATTAATGAGTATAAGACGCCATTTCTAAAACTGTAGCATTCGTCTTTAGCTATAAAATATCAGAATTGGGATTTTTGAGAAATTTGATTTCAGAGAAGATGATAAATTATAAACATATATATTTTTTTATCATACTAGCGTTGCTATATTACAGGATGAATATAAAGATGACTCTTCTAAAAATGTACACTCAAATGTTTTCGATTTAACAAAATTTAAACATGAATTTTACATTTTCAGCAATTGTTTCTATTCAATATAAAATGTGCAAAAATAATATTCATATTTTGCATAGACAAAAATTAACTTAAAAATGTATTGTTGTGTACTGGAAGAATTNAAAAAAACTTGTATTCTCAAACAATGACATAAAATGTTGAAGATTAAGATAAATTTTACAAGTGGTGTCACGAAAAATAAATTATATTGGAGATTTTCAAATGCAATGAGTTCTGTAAATAATTTCAGGCTATGGCATTTGTTTTCCTTAAAGNTCAACACAATCTAAAAAAAATTAGAAAGATAAGGTTTTTACCAAATTTAAAAAAATCAGTATTTGGTCTTTGTAGAATCAATTTGTTTTCGGTAGGTTTCATTAACGCTGTATCCAAACCTTAATTACAACTTTAGGACCATTGGTTTCTGCAAGTTTAAACCTAACTTTCTATAATAAAAAAAATATACCAAACAAAATAAATAATATGAAATTATTTTTTAATAATAATTTTTTGATCATCGTTTATTCTAAAATAAAGTTTCATAATATTCCATTTTGAAAATCAAAACAAGTTTTACCTATATAACATTATTTTCAGAGTGTGAAACTTGAAATTGGGTTTACATAGATTAAATACTTTTTCCTCGTAAATATTAAAAAAAACAGATTGTAAACTGTAACATAAAAGTAATATTTAATATACATATAATTGTTTGTATATATACAACTCAATATGTAGCAGTATGTATGTTTGCAGATGATAATGTACATAATATACCTTATTTTGTTATCGAAAACGTCAAGAAGATGCCAGTGCAGTGGTGCTAATCACCAATGAAGGGATAGTTAAGCTTGTAAAGTCGGTTGAACCAAATGAGGCCACGGGGCCTGACGGCATTCCATCCCGCGATTACTTTATTTTAGCTGAAGATTTGGGCTGGGATGCAAGAAAAAAATTAAGATTAAAAATAGACTTAAGTCTGAAAACAGCGAGTTTTNGTTGCAACAAAATAAGTAAGTGTAAACGCCAGTATAGTTAAGTGTGAGAATTTAAGACTATTCTCGGGTAGTCTAAAGTAATGATGAATGATGATGTCGGTGCTGCCACACATATACCGCGATTATACACTTGACTTTATGAAACCATGGATGACTTGAAAAGACATTTTAAAAGTGGAGTTTGATTTTGCTGCAGCACTAATTGAAAATAGAAGTTCATCTTTTCCGAAAAAAAAAAATTAGAATTGAACAAGAGCTGCATTAGGTCCATTGTTTTCAAAGTGTTATTGGTGTCATCGGCTGCACACTTGTTAAAATAGTTGATCCAGGTAATAAAGTAACATTATTTGTAAACATAAAGGATAATATGTGTTAATATACGAATACAATGATTTTTTTTTTTATTTTGCTTACATTAAAAAAAAATTAAGTACGTTGGCATGGCATTGTTCATGACTATAAAAAATGTCGTTGTACAAAGACTTGAAAACAGAGAGAAAGGGGTCATTTGTTACGTTTCATTAGATCCAGAGCTTCCGCGAAATCCCAATTTAGTTATAAATGACAAATTTGATCAAAAACATAAAAATGTAAATACAAATACTAGACGTGTAGGTTCGTTTGGTTATATTAGGTTAAGTAAGGCAAGGTGAAAATTCAAAATTAAAATATAAAATCAAATTGCGGTTTCATCACGGTTTCTCTGCAGAAGTCACGATCGTTCTGCATCTTTCGGGACGTGTATTTTGTTTGGTGATAGTGTTTTTTTATTCCTCCTCCCTGTAGTTAGTGATACCATAACTTTATCCGAAGGAACATGCGCAGGATAAGTAAAACAGGCCGAAACTTTATTATTTCTTATTGTGCAAAAATCAAGAAGAAGGGCCTTATCAAAACAGTGACACTTGGACTAAATAATTCATACCAACACTGACATNCCCTTTTAAGAGTGTTCGCTAAAGCCACGCTCCCGGAAAACAAATTGCTGAATATCTGGCTTATGTTGAACAAATCCGGGAAACTAAAAAAGAGGAGACATACAACAATGCCTTATGTTGATTTTGGTGTTCAATCTTCTAAAAGTTATTAAAATCTAATATGGGTAATTTGTTAAATTCGGCTTTTTTTTAAATTGGAGTAATAACCAAATTACATGTTTTAGATTTTCTTTCATTTTTGAAAATGTTATACCAAAATTGACGCAATACACTGTTCTATGTCTCCCCTTTTTTAGTTTCCCGGATTTGTTCAACTTAACACAGATATTAAGCGATTGGTTTTCCGGGAGCATGATTTTTGGCGTAGGTGTAGCGAACACTCCTAATGTGTGTATATAAAGTACACAAACCCTACCCTAGTCCATCCTAAATAACCTACTTGTGCCTATGTGGCTGATTACCGTTACTCCTTACCATAAAAACTAACTCTACCCCTACGCTGCCGACTACTCTTACTCCTACATTTCAGTCATTCAGTATGTTTAACCTTTTTCCTATACTACCAGTTTCTTGNGTGATGGTATCTAGATCAGTGGCCGCTCATAAGTCTCATAAGAAATTGTACTCAGAAATAATCTAAAAGTGGTTTACCACCTACANAGTGGTACAGAATTAGGTACTTTAAAGAGAGGCACACGTTTATCATCATCTGCTAGAGCTTACAATTTAGTTTAGATAGTAATTACCATTTTCAAAACAGTTAAGAAAAAGCGACTATTAAGTAGGTACGAGTAATTATTGGGCAGTCATTTGAATAAAAACAGTTATCCATCACTTCGAAACATAAAACATTCTACCTAACTTTCCTNGTTTTAACATTCTTCAACAGAGAACAAATTCCATCATTTTAAATTACCATAATAACTATTATTGGTATTATAAGCTCAAGCTACAACCATTTCGCTCAAGACAGTTAAAATGTTCTCAGAATGCACACATGCGCTTAAGCGAAATTTCGTTTTAAATACGCCGTTGCCAGATTATTTTGGAAATAAACTGCACTATACACACTCTTTGACTATTACATTCTTGTGGTTATCTTAATACGATGGAGAAGTACTTAGGAAAATCTTAAGTACGTTTCGAACAACACACTTAAGTAAACTATTAGCTNAGTGTAAAATACCAGACTTAAGATAAACTCTTAAGTGAAATCTTAAGATTTTTCTTGCAANCCAGCCCTGGGCCTATTTATTACATCTCTGTGACAAAAGAGTTTACTCCTTCGAAAAATTTCAAACGACTGACGGATAGCAAATATTTTTTTTCCAAATCACAAGAGGAGAGAGAAACAGTATCTTTCTAATTATAGACCTGTTCTTCTCACCTTTGTTTTCTGTAAGCTGTTAGAGCACATACACTGTAATTGGCTGCGATATAATGAAACATTTAGACGCCCTGGGGTTATTATTCAGGAAACAACTCGGATTCCGTTAAGGTTTATCTTGTGAAACGCAGCTACTTTTACTCGTGAACAAACTATCCAAAATTATAGACTGCGGAAAACAAGTAGATCTCGTATTCTTAAATTTCAGTAAAGCTTTAGACACTCAACGCCTCTTACGACGGTTACACCAGCTGAATGCTTATTAAATAGATCATTCCATTTTAACTGTCTAAGGACATTCCTTTGTAATCAATCAAAGCGTGTAATTATTAATCATAGTATAGCAATCAATTATGTTTTCTATCATTATTCGACTACATTAAACATTTAAATATCATGTTTAGATCACCCTTCATCTAAAAAGCTTTGCCTAATAAAATATAGACNATGTTATGGTGAAAATTCATATTATTTACCATTTTCATAGCTCTTCCACTTGTACCTTAAGAAAAAGTTTAGCTGACAGTANGAACCTTAGGCTTGTCACTCAGATCCTTATGATATTATATATGTTTTGTTATCCCAATCTAAATGAGAAAGTAGATAATTTTCTAAGCCCTGAAACATTTGAACTATTAATAGAAATGTTTTCTTTCAAACCTTGGAGCCGGCCCCGGTAGCCTAGTGGTTAGCCACTTGGCCTTGCACGCTGGAGATCCCAGGTTCGATTCCTGGCCAGGGCTGGGTGTGACACACTGTTCCAATAAAAAGTGTTCATCATCACCTTCATATAGAATTAAGTTCACCTTCATTAATCACAATAAACATTGTTTCATCGTCCCTAATAACCCATTGT
>KZ869888.1:35771-47358 GCA_003456935.1 Machilis hrabei | reverse complement strand
TAACGCCAAGATATTTATACTCATTTACAACATTTAACGTTCTCCCATTAAGTGTATAGTTACATGTGCTTTGTTGATGTTTCCTAGACACTCGCATAACTCCATAACTGTTATGAGACTGATGTTCAGCTATTTTTATTTATTATTAGAAAATTTGATATCTAGTTTTATTTTGTAAGAAGATATACTATATACTGGCATCTTTGACTATCTTAGAAAAAGTACCAGCTAATTTTAAGAATATAATCAAATCAAAAAGTATCACAACTGAACTTACTGAAGGATTTTGTTTACTTATTTTAGGAAAGTAGCCACTTTGCAATGAGTTGGGAAAAGGGGAATTCCCTTGCTAATTTCAAGAAAGGGGAATCCCTGCAAGTACATAGATATGTTATCTGAAAACATCGTAGATGCTAGTCCTGCTAATGTGTTAGATGACTTGACTAATTATCAAACAAAGGAAGGGCTATGGGCAAAATAATTTGTGTGGAATGTGTTGGAAAAATTGACCTCAGNCCTGTCAAGAGTTGCTGCATCAATCCTGTCCTTACCTGCAACAGATAAATTGTACTACTACTTTTTTTATCATATATTGTTTNTATTTAAAATGTTGTGCATCACTTTTGTTAACAAAGCATGCAGTGTAATATCTTTGGCTTTTTATTTTTCCAATTTTTCCCTATATTTAAAATTTTTCCAGAAAAATGTACGGAAATTTTTCCAAATAATATTTTTCCGGAAAAATAACAACACTAAATATGGCTATGTTCTCTGCTTTCTGNCATAATCTACATGACCAAGAAATTCATACAACCCTAGCACAATATATTTCTAAGCACTTACGGTAAACAAAATATGACTTCAATTTATACTATGAAAAACTACAAACATGTCTCTTCAAAATTAATCTTCTTTGACCATGACTACACTTTTCTGTAACTATCAGTAAAACAAACCGTATCTCTCAATATAATTTGACTGAACAAGTCCTACATTGCTTTCATACACTTAATTCAGAGTTTAGTTATACCAAACAAAATTATCTAATTAACTGCTATTCTACTTTTTTTTAATTATGTAAAAAGAAATTTTATTNATAACAGACTACTAATAAAAAGAAACATATTAAATATAATTGTTTAAACCTTAAAAATAATACCTTCATTGACAAGTTGACATTCTGATGATTAGAATGGTATATACAGGGAAATCCCTTAATAAAGGACACCATTGATGACAAAAAATTGTCCATCATTGAGAGGTGTCCGGTATTCGGANGAATGGACATGAACAAACAAATGACAAAAATATCATAAATACATGTATACAGTACTGTATATTTCAACTCACCCAATTCAAGTTCCTCCCAGGCATAATACATACAATTCACCAGCACAGAACATGCACACTGTACTGAGAAAAAAAAATTGGTNATTTTTTGTTGTTGTTTCTTGAATTCCTTAATGACTTTGTTCTGTAAGTAAACTTCCCCTTCTGAAACCAACTGAGTCTTGTTTCTAAATGAAGTAACATCTAAGTAATCACCGCACGAGTACCACCGTACCTATGTGTGGAGTAAAGCCGACCACCTCAAACACATGCAATTTCAACCTGTACCTTAATTTTTGGACATCCTTTGTATGTTGGAAATTTTTAAATACCTTATTACTTCCATTCTAGGCCACACTTCTTTTCCCGGTGTAATTGCTTGATAACGGCGATGCGGCTTAGATTCTAGATTCGTTTGTTTTTGTTACAAGAAGTTTTGGGTTTAATTTTTAAGGGTAATGTTGTCAAAATGTGATGGTTCGAAGCCTAAAATGATGCTTTATGCAGTAAACTCTCATTACAACGTTCCTGGGTTTAACTAGGTATTCAAATTAATGGCAAATAACATTAAAATATTGTATTTCAGATTAAAGTATTTATTTTATCTCCCCACTTGGTTATCATTTTCTTATCAGGAGTGAACTTCTAAGTTTGAATAGCATTTTGGAATGCCTGAATCATCCTGGTGCAGGTACCTTTGCCTTTGAAATGGGACGATTTGGCGCTGGCCCTTTCGGCGTGGCTGTTTTGGTGCCAGGAATTGTTCTTCCAAATTAGGTAAATATAAAACCGTTTAACTACAATTACAAAAATTATCAATTTTCCTAAAAATTAAATATAAGTGGCCACTATTTAATAATGAATTGTTAACCTCCAGCACAAGAGAAAAAAACAGTCAAAAATTTGGTCTCCTGGGAATGAATCCCGCATAGCTTGAAAGTCTGCCTTCTCAAAATAACGAGATTGTAAATCTGAAACAATCGATAATAGGTTTGCCATGTGAAACTGAATGTCTTTGTATGAGGTGAATGAAAGAGGGCATATAACCAAGAAAAGACAAGATTAAGAGAAGTGTGCCAAATTTAGTATGTGACATGAAAATGAGATTGCCATTGAAGTATGTCAAGTGGAAAGATTTTGACTAAAATTAATGCAAAACTGNATATCTNAAAATTTGTGTTGNACANNTTTAAAAATTGAGCNGATTAAATAACTATTNNTCTGTGTACNGTACAAACTCGAATCATACAAATCNAACACCATTTTCAACTACTTTCTGCCATTTACTACAATCGCATACTCAATCTACAGTTCATATTTGATATGCTTGCAATACCATATGTATCATTATAAATATATAACAGTTTATTCAATTAACTATGTAATGATATTCAAACTATATTTTAAAATGTATAGTATCTACAAATATACGAAATGGCGCCGAATAGTACCAGACCCTTTAGTTCAGTTTTAGCCGGCAAACAGGAAGNTTGGANATTGGAAGCAAAGAAAGACGGAAACGCAAGGAGAAAAATTAATAAAGAAGAAGCAAAAAAATCAGACAAAGTCAAAACTAAATTCCTCTTCCCTTCCTTGTATATCTCATTCCTCTTTCTGCATCCTTTCTTAGCTTCTCTTTATTTTCTGATTTTTCCTAATTTCACATTCTTCCCATCCAATTTCTCGATGCTCTTTCCCCTCCTGTCCTCCTCTTTTCGTCTTTCTTATCCATTCTTTGTTCCTCTCCTTTCTTTCTTCTATATTTCTTTGCTCATCCTTCTCCTCTTTGTTTCACTTTCCTCTCTTCTTCATTTCTTTGTTTTTCTTCTACATTTCTTTGTATTCTTCAACATTTATTTATTCCTCTTCTCTCTCCTTTATCTCCTGTACTTTCCTTTGTTCTTCTTTCATCTCCTATCTTTCTTAGCTCCCCTTTCCTGTCATCCTTTTTTTACACTGTTTTCAATATTTCATCTTTAATCTTCTTTCACTTCGTTTCTTCGTTGCTTTTGTGAGATAGTACGGTATTTTTCTTGAAACAATTCAAGTGGAATCAGTCCATTCTTATGTAGGGCCTAGGTTTTTTTTTTCACGGTTATTTAGGTACTACTATGTGAAGACAACTTTATTAGTAAAAGCATTTTCTTCATGTAACACTTTTTTATTTCATTATTATTAAAACCACAATTGACACTGCTGATTAGATTCATAAATTAAGTTTTTGTGTGCGGGTGCGGCCTAGAATCGTGTGCGGCTTAGATTAAAAAAAATACGGTACTTACAGAAAGGTCAACCTATTACACTTCCTCATATACAAGCATCTTTTTACCAGTTTCAAATGTTAAATATATGAGGTGCAAATATGCTGTTCATATTTTACTGTATTCAAGAAACAATTACTAAGACATCCGAATTCATTTAATTATGCATTTCAATCACAAGGGTTCCGGATGTCTTCCTTCAATTTCCTTGAGCGTTTCGTGCAATGACAATGTTTTCTAACTTATTAATTTTGNTTGGTACAGAACGTTACTGTTCTGCTAAACATCATTAATGGCCGTATTCAGTTCNATCACAANTACGAANAGAAAACCAGATCAAGTGTGACTTTCAATCTTGCCTTGTTGTAGTTAAGATTTAACAGAGCTGTACAATCATTGGACTAAAGAAAGTAAGTTCATTGGCCCTGAACAAAATGAGACTGATGTTCAACATTGAAAAACAAACGAGTCATGAATTCCAACACTACAAACATAAAAACATGATTTTTCTTTGTGTAGGCCAATTTAAGCTGCATCAAAATATTAGTAACCACACTCTTCAGAAAAACATGCAGCTTTTATGCAAGTAAATATGATATTTAATGGTTAAATCAAGCAACTGTACCTCCACTTCTGATTCTTCTCTATTCAAAAGATCTAACTCGTTTACAACTTTTACAGTGTCGCGAGGAATTAAGACGCTTTTGTTCCGAATCATAGGAGCGGCATGACGAGTGACGGATCCGTGACTTGTCAACGAACTCTTCTCCTCTTTTGTGCCTTCTTCCTCTCTTGCCAGAAGGAGAGACATACGAATCTGAAATAGTAAACATAAAAATAAAATTACTGAATAACTAACCAATATAATGTGTTTGTGTTGGTTTTACATTGCACTTTATCTTTTTTTTTTATGTTAAGTAACTTACGAAAGCAAAAGCACCATAAGTAAACTTAGAACTAGGGAGAAAGCAAGTATTTATGAACCTTTGTTTTAAAGGTTGTATGTATCAGGAAAAACAGCTGATGGTAGAGAGTTCCAGAGTTTGGAGATTCGAGGTAAAAAAGTAGAGTTGTAAAAGGCTGTTCTGAGGGTAAAGATGCGAGCTCAGCAGAGTAGTGACCGTGAAAATAAGGGTAANACAGACAGAGGNCAGAGACTGCACGATGGTGTGAGAGAGGGTGTAAAGAATTGGTGAGGGACAGGTCATCAACCAAACAAAAAGCTCGCCTTTGAATTAAGTCAAGGAGTTTGAGATGGGTTTTAGGGATGCCATCCCCATATGTGTCCTAACTTTCTGGAAGCAGCTTCGGCTATAGCAGATACATGAGTATGTCAGGAAGCATCGGAAGAGAGAGTAAATGCCTCAGGAAAACCCCTATCTTGATGATGTTAGTTTTGTGAATCCGTATAACTATACAACAACTATTTAGAAACAGTAACCAGTCAAAGCCATAAACAAGGAAAAAATCCCATTTACTGGAAACAATTACAATCCACCAATCACACCCACCCACAAACAATCATAACTTACCCCNAAAAAATATTAATCACTAAAGCTTAAAGCCCACTTAGTTGCGTGCCTCATAGCCAAGAACTAATTTCCATTGTATGCTTCTTATTAAATCCAATGGTGCAACGCCCACTACAGTGCAGCACGCCTCACCTCTCCGAACCGCCATGTGGAAATTCCGTGCCAGAAGTCTTGAGGTTTCTAGAGAAGATTTTTTTTCCTTTCGCTGCACTGCATCTCTGTGTGCAGGGGCAGACGGAAGGAATCAAATAAGGAATGCACTCTCGTGTAATTCACTTGGGTGTCTTCGTTTCATGCTGGCATGCAAAACGTGGTTTTTAACGAAGAAAACCTTCCAGATGAACTGCAATTCCACAAGTGAGGTGTGGACCCTCGGTGGACGGTGCATGGAATATTCCACACGGCGGTTCGGCGCGCCTTAGTGGGCGACAAGCTTAACACATCCCAGAACAATACAACCATACCACTACAGTGTTAACCCACCCAACCACACACAAACACAACACTACTGCCTCTCAAACCACTCTTAAAATCATAGTAACATCAAAACTCTACAGAATCAGCAACCACATTTTCAACATAATTTCAGGAATACCTTGCACTCCTCTTCCTCCTATCTGAAAGCAAAACAAAAAATGACATAGTACACTGGCCTTCTGAATGTTACCTCTGGTGTTTGACACGTTCCCACAGCAAAATCTTCCTTCGTACTCTCTTCTGCCTCGTCTGGTTCTTCAATGGATCCGACAGCTGGGGGAACATTGCCCGTTCTTTCGTTTGGCGTTCTATAAAGAAAAATTATAGTCTTTTCACCTCCAAATGCATTTGCAGATTAATTCCACAATCCAATACAAGCAAAAGTGCCAAATTTATTTTACCTGCTAACAGTTTCAATTGTCCTGGTCGGACACTCGCTGTCCGGAGTTCCGACAACATCGCCAGGCAAGACTGGAGGAAGGCTGACAGTTGCTGGCTGGTAAGGTCCATTCAGTGCTTCTATTAGAGATACAGCTTCATAGCCTGCAGGAACATTCTCAGAACATCCCTGGAAACATTGTAACATATTGTAAAATTTTTTTGTTTTTACTGATACACACCTGTGGTAACAATATCTGATTATAATTACATAAAAAATATCTCACTAAGATTGTTGTACTCCATTTCAACCCTATGTAAAAGTGAAATACACATCAACGAACCAGCATAAACAATGTAACGAACACAATACAAGATGTATTATAAACTCTGCTTACAATAATCTCACTTGTTTTTTCATTTCTGTATATATCCTTCATATTATTAACATTAGAAGATTCTCGACTTATTATACTGTAGATCTCATAATAAAATCTAGTAACTGTTAAAATGAAATTTTCTTTCTCAGCTAATTATTTAAGTGAAAAATGTTTCAATCTACCTTAAAAGTTATATTGCCCTCTACAGGGATTGAACTCAGGACCTCTGAAACCCATTCTCCAACTCATATATACAGCACCTCATACAGCAGTAGTCGAGGTCAAAATTTTGTCTGGCCCAGTGTTCTAAGGATCAAAATTTCATCCAAATAATGTGGAGAATGTGTCCAAAGTAAATGGGTTCACCCCTACTAAAAGTTAGATAAATTTACAGTAAAACCAAAACATTGTTAATTCAAGTAATTGTTGATANATGGCATTATCAACATTGCAAAATTACTTTAAATTCCATTTTTGCCATTCAGATACAAAAGGTACTTCTGGAAATTAATGAATGAGAAAAACAGCAGTATTTTGATAGTAACTAATGACAAAAGATAAAACATGAAAGAGATGAGGATGGTATGTAGTGCTTAACACCCTATCAACACTTCATGGGTCATTTCACGATGCTGAACAATGCTTATCTTAATGGAGATGAATGGACATCAGAATCATCCATGCCACCAAGGGGATTCAAACCCATAACCATGATCTAGGTCTTGGTATGTTAACCACTAGGAANNACACATCGGTTCATGATACAGAAATAGTTAACCCTAAGTGAAAACCTCACAATAACAATGCAGGTCATTAATTGTTAATTTTTATTGGTTCCATATGTATTATTTTTCTTACAGCAATGGCATCACAAACATAATTATCACCTTCCACGTCTTGGCTGACTTACATTCTGCTCTATGTAAAAGTGGTCGCTGGCGACAGATGGCTATATTAGCCTGAGTTTGGTTTTGTAGGTCATTTAGTAGTTCCACACCACTGCCAACAGATGTCAGAACCATTCACACCACAAATAAAAGCCAAAATGTAGCAGCCTGATTTTTGTATTACAAGTGCTATTCAAATATTAGCCTCCACCTAGACGCCACCCACATTCAGGCACTTGTCGTATCGTGACACCAGCTTATCTACCCTCTTCGAAAACCGGTGCCGCCAAGGTACCCACCTAGTTGTTGACTCTATTCACGAGTTCCTCATTGCTTTCAAAGCGCTGAGTAGCCAGCCAGATCTTCATTTTTGGGAAAAGGTGGTAGTCACTCGTCGCCAAGTCAGGGCTGTAAGGGGAATGGTCAAATATCTCCCACTTGAACTGGTTGAGTAGAACCTTTGTGCAAGCAGCAGTTGACTCTATGGAATTGTCACAGATAGATTGGGTTTTCGTAATAAAGTACTGTGCACGGTGGGTACCAAAACAACTTACTGACATTCCACAAAACGAAAGCAATGAGAATGAACTCATGGATGGAGTCAACAACTGGCTGGGTACCTTGGCAGCACCAGTTTGCGAAGAGGGAATAGATAAACTGGTGTCACGATACGACAAGTACCTGAATGTGGGTAGCGACTATGTGGAGAAGTAATTCAAATATGTATGCAACTTTTGTACATATTATTTTTTTTCTCTTTATTTCATTTTTCTAACCTACCTGACCAGAGATTAATTTTTGAATAGGCCTCGTATATCTGAAAAGAAACTGAATTCCTTTGTTGTTCATGTGTAAATAAATATGAGTCCAATGGCAGTGTGTTTGAATGATGAACAAACTGTTGCTTATTTAGCAGAACATTGCGATAGTTATGAATACAGCAAGGCATCTGGAAGTGATGAAGAAACAATAGGGAACGTTTATATTAAGATGCCGATAATGGATGNGCAGTTAGACCAAACAATTCAGTAAGTAAACATTGCAAATTGGTGCCATTACAAAGTACAGTATATGGTTGGACTCTGCTGGTGTCCTACATGCAGTAACAAAATATTTTTTGGCAATACAGTTTTGCTTACTTTTTATTCATATTTTAAAATGATGTTCTATAACAATGACATTTTTAAAATACACTACGATATGATTTTTAATTTGCAGTCTGTTATATTTGTGATTTTTTTAAATTTATGTTGATGTACCGTACTTTAACAAAAAGTAAAATGAAGTATATAGATGAAACGATTACACTTCCATTGGTTTATTCCAGTTACATATTATGTCAATTTATAATGGTTTAAAAAATNAATATAAAAACACTACAAATATACAAAAATATGCAGTTGACTGTAATCAGTTAATGCTAATATGCTTGGCAAAGATGCTTGACAAAGAACAATAATGCTGATGTTGTTTATATTTGAATTCATTCAAATATGTCTGTCACTATGAGTTAGCTGTAGCTTGCATGTGCCAATCAGCAAAACAACATTTTTTATAAGACCTACATGTAGAACCCTGTGCAAGTATACGAGTATACAAACCACTTACTATATTCAATATCCAGATGGGTACATGAAAAAAAGGTAGTATGATTTCTTCAAACAAAAAAAAAAAAAAGTTTGTTGCTTTGGATTTGTTTGGTCACTGTATCTGTCCTTTATTGGTTTTACCTAAAATGTGTTTACCCAAACTTCATTTCTAAAAGTTCTTTAAGCGCTGTGCCATCCATGTTGCTGTCAGTTAAATATTAAAAGTAGTTTAAAGGACTTCGGAATGAGTGACGGGAGCAACCAAATTACTTTCCTTTTCCTGGTTTTATACTTCTATATTGGTTTAAAAAAATCAAAATAGGGATTGCAAATGATCTATTTAAGTTCCTAAATATTTCAAAGATTGAAAAGCATATCTACAATTTATCAATAATATAAATAATGTGATATAAAAAGACTATATTACGACTAGTTTTAAGGGGTCAAACTGATACACCTAGTGGTGAGTAAGGGNCCGCGAATTGACTTTCGATCTTCACGTAAAAAGTCGAAAACCGAAATCAAAAGTCAAATTTTATGAACTTGATGTTCGAAAAAGTTGATCAACTGATTAGTCATTTGTTCGGTTAACTGATTTTTTGGGGTAGTCNGGCTTTCGGTAATTTGTACATTATCGACTGTATACGGTAATTGTATTGGTGAGATCCAATGATTTAGTATTTAGGGTATACATGCATCGGATGCCACCAAAATCGTGTGCTATCAAATAAAAGTTCCCTGTTTGTATAATCACACTGATGAATGCCGGCATATGTCTGTGAGGCTGGGACACAGTGGCATAAAAGAGAAAAGATANTGCGTGTTGCCTACCTTAAAGAGGTCGATAGGATTCAATGATCTCCTCACTACATGATGTGATCCAAAATCACATACATGCACGAGCATTACTGATTTGAATACGCAATTTTTTAGAAAAAAATCCAGTGTCATTTTATTTGCAGTTTAAATGTACATGTCGTCTTTAATTTATGTGCACAAATAACAAAAATAATGCTGTCACATGTAGATAATACACATGATTTATCAGAAAACATATATTTAAAATAAGTATACAGAGTGTTTTTCTGGTTCACTGACAATGCTTCGGGGTTCATATGGGGAATAACTTCAGATGAGTACGAAGACGACAAATTTCTACGCTACATGGCGTCAAAGGTAGCTCTGTGACGTCACACTGAAGATCTTAACTAGAACACTCTTGTGACATCACAGAGGTACCATTTGACGCCATGTAGCGTCCAAACGAGGTGTCTCCGATCCTATGTTCCCTAATCTCAAATGACTCCCCACAAAACCAAAAAGTCGATGGAAACTACCAGCCCTAGTACAATCTTATTAAAGAAACTCTCTTTCCAAGAAACAAAACCCATGTCCACTAAAGTTAACCTACAAATCTCTCAAGAAATTGTAGAATTTATTGTATAAATACAGTTAGTAAAACAATAAATGCTCCTCAAATATACAACATCTCCCAATTACCCCCCCCTTTTTTTTTAACTTTACAAATTTAATCTTTTACACCCCATCATTAAAACACACAAATTACACTTTAGCATCCATATACATCAGCTAGGTTCGAGGAGACCAGATATAGTTCCTAGTATTAAGAAAGCAAACACAACAGCTCGAGGAATTCGGTTCAAACGGCTATTTATTGGCATAGGCCTTCCTAATCTACAGCAGTTACATTCCCACCCACACAAAAGTACATAANCCAACCCCACAAGCAATTACATCCCCTTTAAATCCCACAAATAGTCAATTCAGTTTATAGTCCGACGGTATAGCTAGCATGCATTATGGTTAGCAGCGCTATTCAAATAAGTTCAGGCCTAAAACATCGCTGCACTCACGTACGTTCGAAATTATGGAACACAGTTAAAGTTTGGAATATTCCTTCCGAGCTCGGTTATAATTAACGTAATAAATGGTTGGATCTTACCGGTTTTTGAAGCTGTAATTTCGTTCTGTCGTATGGTGACGCTGTGGAAGCAATTAGTACACCTAATGTGCAATGTTTGTTTCACTATGGCGGAAAACGGGAGCTAATTTGAGGTAGCGTGGAATCCTGATCGATTCTCGAATTTAGGCCTACAGTGGACCACAATTTATGCGACTGCAAGCTTTGAGCTCCAAATCACTTCTTGTATTTATCTTTCCAACACCTTCCTATTGTCACAATCGGGTTCATTGTTGATTTGTAAAAACACGACAGCAGTTTAATCAATTTCACATCGCTTCGTTTCTGGCGGCAATCCAAATCACTCCCAGTCCCGGCGACTCGTTCCTCGGAAAAATTTAGTTCGGAGTTAAAATTTAAATTGAACTGTTTTCGTTTTTCCTTTTCGTTCCATAATTTACGTTAATTCACTATTTTCACTTTTCGACGAACATTTCCGCTAACCGCGTCGTATTTTGTTGAATAATTAATAACTCTCCGTTTCACCGTCCTTGATATCCCTAAGCCGTATAAAACGTCACATTACAAGAAAAGAGAATACAAACTGACCACACTGCCTTCCTATGGAAAGAAATGGCATAGTTAGCTTCACAATATTAAGTTTTTGCATAATTTAAAATTGCATGCTGAAGTTCTTTACCCTTCTGTTGAAATCTTAAGGTATTCTTGGCTGTAGGGTGTGAAAAAAACTCGTGAATAGCACGACGTTTCGAGTTTAATTTAACTCTTTTTCAAGTGCTGGAATACAATTAAAATATTGTTTTAAGACAATG
>KZ869887.1:6067-22239 GCA_003456935.1 Machilis hrabei | reverse complement strand
TAAATATACAGGTGCATAGCTCAGATGTTTATCTTTCCTTTGATATATAATACATATAGTTTATTACTAAAGACCATGGAATAAAAAAATGTAGTGTAAAGTACTGCGAATTTTCCAAAAAATGGGGTGGAGTGTAAGGGGTTAAGTAACTTTCACTACATGACTCTAATTATACGTTCAGGTTTGTTGTTTTTTGCAAAAATAGTCAGTAAAAATGGAAATTGTGCTGTATTTTAGATTGATGTATATTGTGAATAATACGATATTCTATTCTATTGGTTTTTCGCTTATTATAAAAGTATCGGAATGTAGCAGTGATATTGGGGCCCATGAAGAATTTTGAAATTTGTATAACAATGAAGTTTATGTTTAAAGTACACATAGGTTCGGAGCCCCTTTCATGCATAATTTTATGGCTTCAATACTTTTATTTTGGGGGATAGTGGTGTGTTGAAGACATTGGTGATTACAGATTTAACATTGTAGGAAACCATAATGTATTCTTTGGGTATTGCAATGTTTGAGGTAGTTCAATTAATTCCCAGGTATTCTTTATACAGTGTGTTTATAAATGGTGGGAAAACTTTCAATAATTTATTGCACATGGAATAAGACAGATACCATTTCCTTATTTATACCATATGAAAGAGAACACATGAAAACTTCCCAATTGTTACAACCGAGGCATGTAGTTTCATCATTCACTGCTAGATGGCGTTACCTGTCGTGCTTCTACCTCACACNTAGCCTTGTTGAAAGATGGCCGTCAATATCATGGGACTTAACTATCTATGATTTCTTGTTGTGGGGGTACATAAAGGATCGTGTTTATGTACCACCTTTGCCACAAAGTGATGTGATGTAAACCATGTAGAATAATCGAAGTAATGCAAAAAAGTGTAATGTTTCTTTGGTCTATTCGAGTATAAAGCTTGTTGTATGTTTTCTTCAGGTTTGTATCCAGTTATTGCCTGGAAAGTTGGGAACGATTTATCGTATTCAGCGGAAGGGAACTCTACAGCGACAGGAACAATCATCGAGTGGGCCAAATCAATTGGTAATTGTTTTATTGTCAATATAGAATACATGTTTAATACTTGAAAGTATATAGACCCATTCTCTATTATTATGGAGTTAGTTATTAGTCATCGTCAATATGTATTTACAGGTCTGTTTAACGATCCAAGTGAAACGTGTGCAAAAGCTGAATCCGTTAAAAGTTCAAATGGAGTTTACTTCATTCCTGCATTCAGTGGGCTGCAGGTAGGATTATTATTATTTTTTAATTATTGTTTCTCGTACAAAAGTAGGACCTTGCTGTACGGCGCTTCACTAATGGGGCAATTTTCGTTTATATTCGTTTTATTATTTTAAGCTTTTTATCAGTGTAATTAATTACTTATTCTTAACTTCATTTTTTCAGCTTTTTTTATAGGCCTAGAGTTATTGTTCACTTAATAAATGCTAGTGCAATCATGTTTTTAGGCTTTGNTATGCACTGNCAAGTGAAAAAAGGCCTTGNTTTCNTTCAACTCTTTCACGGCNGTGTTTGCATTTTTGCGAACACTATTTTCCTCCCTNGACGGCCTCGTTCGCAAAAATGCGAACACCACTTTGTCTGGACGTCTGACTTCGCATATTGCAATTGCTGTCGTTCCAGCATAACTGAAGCTTTCTGCAATCTGTTGGTAGTCACTGGTACTTGTCTGTGAAAAAAAGAAAACAGTTGAGCGGTGATATTCTGTGTTTAGTAAAGATGGCAGCGAATGTAAACAACCCTTCTTGCTCTACAGATTTGGACGTTATTTTTGCTGATTCTGATTTTATTGCACATTATGAAGATAAAAGTCATAGGCTTAATTGTATTGTTTGTTCAGTAATGCCCCGTCAGTGCTTCTTAAAAGGCAGGGACAGTGTAAAAGGAGGCAAACAATCTACTACTGTCCTTCCTGTCCCGACAGACCTGCACTGTTTGTACTCCCGTGCTTTGAAAAGTACCACACTGTGTCAAATCACGAAACAGTGTGCAAATGTGAAAAGAGTTTGGAAAACAGTTAACACACTTTTACCTACTGTATACTTGAACACAAGCAATACATATCCATTATCACTGATATACAGAAATAATCGCAATGTTTGCAAAATGTAGTTTCAATTTGACACTATTTATTTTTACACCTTTGTTTGTAAATGTAATTATAAGCTTTTAATCTTCTCAAAAACTCCAAATAACTTTTTTTTTTTTAAATCACTTTTTTTGATGTCCACGAAAGAGTTAAGGCTGTTTTCAGTTAATGGCGGTGTTCTAGTCGCCAGCACACCATATTGGCGGGGTAGGCCTGTATTTGGGGGGGAGGGGGGGGGGAGTAATCTTACTGAGTTTAATAGAATAAATTATAGGGCGTATTTCTGTGTTGTGACAACATTTTCGGTGTCCATTTCTCCGTAGGCTCCGATTAACGATGCCCAAGCAGGTGCGGGATTCATTGGAATTAGAGCGTCGACCAAACCAGAGCACATGGTGAGAGCAATTCTGGAAGCGATAGCATTTCGAGTGAAGCAGATGGTGGAGGTAATGAAGAAAGAGGCTAGCTTTGCATTCTCTTATATCAGGTGAGGATAATAAAATTGTTGTTCTAGTAAATAGTTTTGGGGATATGCACTGATTCGGAAGAATGGGTAAATGGTAGTACCACTCGTGAGTTGAATTTATGAGTCGTAAGTAAACATGTTTTTTGCTTTCAGAGTGGATGGTGGCGTAGCGAATAACGACTTTGTGGTCCAGCTCATTGCCGACCTCACTGGGATGCGAGTGGAGAGGCCCCAGTCAACAGAAATGTCGGTTCTAGGGGCTGCAACTTTGGCTGGCTTAGTAGCAGGTGTGTAGGCAGAGATCATATTTTACGGGNGCCATTTTTAAAGTTAGAATCGTTCGCGTATGTTACTTGCGCATGTCAACAGATGGAGCTGTCTGCAGGGTGACAGCTTTCCAGAACATTGTAGAATGCTGGTAGCTAGTTCTGATTTTGTAAGTGCATTAGAAGATATTTCTGATCGATCTTTACAGAACTACGAGGGTTATTTTTTAAGTAAGGTCCGTTTTGCAATAAAAACGAAGGAAGTATATATTTTTCAAAAAAAACATTAATATTCTGAAAATACATATTTTTCTCTATTTTTCTACATAATTTCCTTGCGGATTTAAATATTTATCGTAATGATCTACCAGTTTTTGGAAACCGTCATCATAGAACTCTGCCGTCTGTGATAATAGCCAGTTACTCACGGTTGTTTTCACTTCTTCATCAGCTTGCCGCCCAGGAAGGTCTTCAGATGGCGGAAGAGGTGGNAGTTGATAGGCGCAAGGTCTGGACTGTATGGCGGGTGATCTAATACCTCCCAGCCNAAAGATTCGATCAGATTTTGAGTTTGAGCCACAACATGTGACCAACCAGATCACGATTCGTCATGATGTTTTCCCGAACTTCCTTGAACAATCTCGCCCATTTTTGCNNTTTACCGTCACTCATTGCATTGTCACCGTAAACTTCAAATATCTGGCGATGAATATCCGCAGATGTCATTTTTCTTGCCGTTAAGAATTGGACGACTGATCGTATTTCACAGTTGGCGGGGCGCTCGATTTTCTTAAACATTTTAACGAACCGAACAGACTGACGCAAATGAATGCAAATGGCGTCGGATTCTGCTCAAAGAATGCCGGGAGCCTGCGCGCGCACTCATTCTCACGCGCATGCGGAATTTCAAACGGTATTCACAAACAGACCTTNCTTAAAAAATAACCCTCGTATGTCGATTGTTCATCCCACGGATTGCAAGGTAAAATCTTTCGTCCGGTTTTTGAATGCAAAACACATTTGCCCAAATAAAATTTATCGTCAGTTTATTGTGGTGTATGGGGAAGGTTTAANGATCGAGAGGAATGCGCATAAGTGGTGTCGTTTATTCAACGAAGGAAGAACAAACGTCCGTGATGAACCAAGATCTGGGTGTTTATCTGTCTTCACTGTGGAATTGAAAGCCGCTGTGGGTGCGCACATTTGGGGAAATGGGCGCTTCAGTATTGGTGAGCTTCACAAGGCTCCGACTTTCATCTTTTCTCTTCGTTGAAGGAGATTTTGCGCGGAAAACAAGATGACATCAGGGAAACTGTCACTAACGATGGGATCGTCAAGCTCATCTCCCGATCACAAAAACGCCTGGATGTCGATGGAAATTACGTAGGAAAGTAATGAAATGTGTAGAATTGTTATAAAAAAAAAACGTTTTTGAAATACATTAAATTTTTACCTGTTTATAACAAAACAATTCTTACTTTACAAATGGACCTCGTATTTAGTAAGGCATAGATAATTTAAAAAATTCACCCTTAACTTGCAGCTAAATAGCTTCATTGTGTACGTGATTAAGTTTAGATCTAACGTAACTATTAAAATTAAACTCGGGAACTTTAGTCTTATTTAGTAAGTTTGCTTTGTAGATAGATTNTTTGTTTTGTTTTGTAGGGGTTTGTAAATGAAGTAAAGGCCTGTAAAACTACTGGTGAATCAGGTTTTGCGTCGTGTCACCATTGTTATCGTATCGGCTACCCTTTTTAGAGAATGTCTATTCAGATCAATTGCATAATATAATTTGTGAAAAGATGTTTAGTTGTTTAAAATTGCATTTACATTTTGTTCCAGGGGTTTGGAAGTCGAGAGAGGAACTCCAGTCTCACCGAAAAGTTGACAAGATTTTTGAGCCACGGTCTTTCGAAGCAGCTCGATATAGCAGAACGTTCAAGAATTGGGAGAGTGCTGTGGAACGCTTCTTGACTTGGAACGACTGTGTTGTCGAAGAAGACTGTGAAGAATAAAAGCGTTAATCGTATATTTTCGTTCTTAGACGATTACTTAAATAAAGACGTTACATTTTAGTGAGAAATTGCATCGCCGTCTGCGGGGATTGAACCCAGCACCTTCGGAACCAATTCTCCAGTTCTTGGGTTCTAATTCTACAGAGGGTGATATAATTTTCCATTAAAATGAAACCTCTTTGATTTAAATACAATTTTTGTTTGTTATTTTGAGATATCTTTAGCCTTATCTGGGTGCAGTTGTTTGTTTTGTTTTTACGAGTATTTATGTTATTTGGGAAGGTGTACTGTTTGTTGCATTTAACAGAAAATCAAACATTCAGGTAATGTGATCTGATGTATCTTATTGTTCCAAATGTAAAGTGATATAGAGTGTTAGATGACCCTATTGAAAATACCTTTTTGAAAAAGGAGGNTGCACATATCAGTCGAATCGCGCAAATTTAAGTACGTAAAGATACTAAACGAAATGGCGTATTATGCTAATTAAGGTCAGCGTTACTAATCTCCGTGGGCTGCCGTGTTTGTTGATTAATTGAGGTCTATGTGAAGTAAGCTAAAAACCACTTCACTAGCACTCTAGCGCATTCGATGTAACACATTACGCCTATAACTAAATTGCTGTTACAGGCGTAAAAATCGATCCCATCGCCTCTTAAAAGCCGAGAAGGGGATAAAAACTTGCTAACGCAACAGTAATTTTTGTTTGTTTGTATATTGTATGTGTAGCAACTCCTGAATGGTAGTGCAAAAGCATCGTGAGTGCCAAAAGTGAAAACATAACAAGGAAGNAGCTTTTATTTGAAAGTTTGAAGAAAACAGACGACTATAGTGAGTTCCAGAGTTTTGTAACTTTTAGGAAAAATGTAGAACTATAGGCTGAGTAATTTTTTAATTACAAACGACCACAAAGATCGGTTCCTTTACATTCACGTTTTTTTATTCAAAGAGAGTCACTCGGGTCGCGACTCACTCGTGTTTTTTGTATTACGGGGCGTGAAGGACCAGATAATCTGGAACATGTCCTCGAGGCCCCGAACTTTCTAGTGGGGCTTCGGGATCGTAACAAAACACGGTTGAAGAGCGCATATAAACAACATGATGTAAGTGTCGTTATTGAGATTTTGTAGGTAAACAACATTACGCGACACTTGGCCATATTCATAGAGAATGTGAAGAAGCTAATAAAAGAGGGATGTAAATGATATGTATAGCTTCTTATACTTTTAATAACTGAAGAATATACACATAATAAAAAAAAAACGGTAATTGGCATCCTCCTATCCGCCATTATAAATACGTTCAGTGTGACTCTTCCATTTTTATTTTTATTATTCCTGAGAGGAAGCGGTGCGTCTTAACGATCCGTGTCAACCGTGACATCGTTTTCGAGCTCAAAGCCCCGATCCTTTTTGCTTATTTCAAACGCCCCATAGTAGATCGTGTATAAAGCCTGACCAGGTAAGGGTGACGCTAGACATTTTGCATAGCAGCAGGAGGAATTAAAGTTGTAAGCTCAGTAGAGAAGTTACCATGAAAATAATGGTAAAACAGACAAAGGTATTAGACTATACGACGATTTGAGAGAGGGTCGTTGATCAACCGAAAAGCTCACCTTTGTACTGAGTTGAGAAGATTGTGATGGGTTTTAGGGGCATATGTGTGAACAGTATTTTAAATCAAGATGTATAGAATTAAGAGTTGCTCTCCAGTAACGCATGTCGACAATTTGTCGATATGGTTATAACCGTTATACAGTAAAAAGTATATTCTATAGTACTTTTACTGTACTTCATTAGAACTACATATATTAAAGGTCATTTTAACAAACTCAAAGACAGTCTACGGCACAGGGTAGTGCTTGCTCATTCTTAAGGCCTAATTTTTAATTACGATATCTGTGTAGCTCAATAACTTTGTAGTGCATCACATTACGTTTACATCACTCGTATGTACCGGCAAGGGGCTTGCTCAGCCAGTGAGGGAAGTAGTAAAAAATATAGCACAGTACCGCTTGCCTCAAGATCAGGAGGTCCCGGGTTTAAACTTACGGTGCCCCGAGTACACGGTTATCGATAGGGACGCTTTTAGTATCCGGGATAGTAAAAAGTATTCCGAAACAGTACAGTATTCACGTAGTTTGCAAGAAGTCTAGCAGATGTTTCTCTCTGTCCTATAAGAAAAGCTTGGTTAGGTATTAGTTAACGGAGATGCCGTAAGATGTCTCTGTTGTGACAATCAGAAATGTGTTTGCATTTACCAAACCTAACTGAGTATAAACAATTTTGTTACAAGTGTGCTTGTAAACATATCTATTGTCTGTTTTGCTCTAAGTACTTGATATGTTTTGAGAGATATCTCGGCATTTTGAAATTGCTGCTGAGCATTGTTTGAAGTTTTCTCTACTACGGCTTTGGGATGCAAACCAACAATCTCATGATCCACAGTCGAATACGTCCTCATCTCAAGTAGACTAGACATTAATGAACAGTTGTCAAGAACATTCAGATTAGAGCTGCCCATGAATTAACATAACTGCCAACCCTCCCACCTTCGCCATACAATGTACACTTTTAGAGCAAGTTGTACGATTTTACGATTTCTGTTGTCTAAGTCAAAATTGGAATGTTTTACCCTTTTTATTAAAAATCAAAAATAATTACAAGCAAAAATTGAGGAGGGGTTGTATTAAATTTGGTGTATTACTTCTTAAATTTTTTTTTTTTTCGTTTAGTCGTTAAATTTCTTGCTTCTTAAGGCGTTCGAGAGGTCCGAATGATTTTCGATGACTTGTTGTTCTGCACGGGCCGTACGTGTGCTCGAGGTCGCATATTTCTGTTGTAGAATCCAAACCCAGCAGCTTGGCCTCAATGTGTGTGAAGTGGCAGAAGGCAGTGTCTGTGGGGTTTGTGGACTCATGTGCATTTCAAACTGTCTTTGTCAGTGAGTGGGAGATGACAGAGGAGAATGGATTGGGTTGTTTTAACGTGTTCAGACTTCAGAGATTGTGTTAATTTGTGGGGTTTATTTTTGTGTTGTACACAAAAAAGGGTCTAAAAGCTATAATCATATACCACGGAATATCCATTCATATTAAAGTCTTTAAAAGGCAATACATATGCATTTTGTTCCGTGTGTTGATGTGACCTTAATATTGCACACGGAGGTAGGACTGACGTAAGGCTGCATATCGTGCCGCAAAAACACAAAGAATGTGTTGCATTTGTGAATAAAGCCAAATCTACCACAGTAGCAGCACTAAAGAAGGCATCTATGAAATCAAATGTGAATATTATGTAATGTTGAGCGTAATTTGTTAACATTTGTATTCGGTATGTTCTGGAAACGCATATGTATTGCAGTAAAATTGAATCAAACATTTAACTCCTCCCATCTCCCCCCAACCTTCCCGGGCATGAAAATCTTACGTTTTTTTATAATTTAAAGTTGGCAGGTATGCATTACGACATGATCACACGAGTCTTCCGGGCACCGTTGTAAAATGGGATGAGTCCTACCGATAAGTGTTTGAGTAAACCCACAAGTGGCTATGTGTCGCCCTGAAGCATTACTATGATGCAAGTGATATTCTCATTGGTTGTAACCAGTCAGAACTTCGATTGTGTTTAGCACCGTTCAGTGAGACTAGCGTAAGTTTAAGGATATTCAAGGAAAAGCAGTGGGACCCAATAAGTATTAAGTGTTTGTTCAATAGATTGAATTTTTGCTCATGTTAAACCAGAAGGTGTGTTTCTATTTTTTTGTATAGCTGTTTATGCATCAAATCAAAGTTTTTTACTATTTTTATGTATATTGTCAGTGTTGATAAATTTACAGTTGATTGTTGTTACGTTTTCTCTGGTTGCGCAGAGGCGAGGCTGTTACCGACAGATTTTTGGGACATTGAAACGATACATAAATATGGAGTGGAATGTAACCAATTAAACAGTCATTGTTTCTGTGTTCATTTTTAAACCATTTATAATATGTCATAATATACAAGCTTTTATCTGGATGTAACTTAATTTAATATTGTAAAGTAAGCCAGTAAATATTAAAAAAGGGAATATGCCAAATTGAAAATAAAAAAATTTTAATTGTATGTTTGGGAATATTTTAAAATGTCGTTGTTATAAAAGTTGCTTCTAGAACGTTATTCTAAATTATTGAACAAAAAGTATGCAAAACTGTATCACTCAAAAATATTTTGTTACTACATGTATGACACGCTGAGGACCGACGTTACATCGGGCGGAGTGTGACCAGTTAAGCGGTTGTTANGAAATATCGTGTTCCCCATTGAAATGTATAAAGGTGACGGTTTCAATGCAATTTTTCAGATTGTACACATTGTAGAAGCTCACGGGTCCCTTTATTTCTCTAAGTAGTTCTTTGGAGGCGTTGTAGATGTCAGCACTGCAGGCAAACAGTAGAAAGTTGAAACAAATGAGCTTACACAGTATTGTCGTGTTGTTTGCAGTGACAAAATAGGACCAATTGGTGTTTATGGAAAACAAGGAGAAAAATGAAATTAAAAGGCATATGAATCTGGCATTCAGATTGTGGTAATTTTCATTCTTTACATGCATCATGTTTGACATCACACAAAAGCAAATTGTGATTCTATATCTGTGAGCATAGAGGTTAGTATAAAACTGATTTAGGTTCTGTATCACGATGCCCATCACATTTCTCTTTTAATGAGTAACCTATCTGGTGAATATTAATTGAGAAACTAGAAAAAAAAAATCCTGAATTATGTAACGTTTTTCTAGTTCTGTTTTCTATGTCAACATGCCGTTTCAACGGCAACTCATTTTTGTTGTGTTTATTTTAGTGTAATTTCAGTTACAGCTTGCATTTGTTTATGTATCATTCATATGTTGTAACATATATAGCCAATAAAGCTTGGTTTATACTGCCCGACGCTACAGAGCGCCGTAGCCCGCTACCGATCGCAAGCTCGCGGAGCCGAAATAGAAACAACGTTGTTAGATGGTGTAGTTCATACTCGCTACGCTATTGAATTTTCCTCTTTGACGCTGTCGCAGTCCAATTCTATTTCCTATTTTTTACGCTACCAAGAGGAGTATGAGGAGTACGAAGCCCTCTCTGTTTGAATTTTTAGAGTACAGAGAGAACAAAACACAATCGAAACCAAAGAAAATATAAATTTAGATATATTATCTTAAGCATATCGTAATCTGTGTTGTTTTCTCATCACATATACGCAGTGCGTGACGATGTTAGAACAAGTAAATATTTTTGAACTTAGTGAGGATGGAAGATGAATTTAGGCCAGGCGATGGATGACACTTTAATAATCATTGTTCAGGGATTTCCGAACATTCTCGACAAGATTGTAGAGATTAAAAAACGCGGTTTCGTATATCGTTTGTCAGCTGCAGAAGAGAGGCGAGTATAAACACAGGTCTTGTGGTCTCCGTTTGGTAGCGTTCCGTAGCGTCATCCTATTGGTAGCGTCAAGCAGTATAAACCAAGCTTTAGTGCTGTCATCTGATGGTGGGTGATTGAAGTTTGTGGAAACGTTTGTTGGAAAAGATTGGACGACAGAGGCAATGTCAGTCGTACTGAATTTTTAGGCCACTTGCAAGCAGTGTCAACTCAAATTTGTTGTTTTTGTTTACACAATGCTTCAATCCCTTTTATTTGGATCGTTTTCAGTGTTTAAAACGATGGTAAAAATGTGGCTAAAAACTTGTTAATTATTTTAAACACCGAAAAAGATCCTAATGGAAGTGGCCCAAAAGTCGTGTAAACAAAAAAATTAATTTGAGTTTACTTCGGTTGTAAGTGGCCTTATAAAACTCGAGACATTCAATTTTTAATAAAATTTGAAAGCGACGAATCAAATGTGAAGTTCGATTTTATTATTAACACTGTTATAACATGGAATCAAATAAATATTTTAAATTTTATATATGACACTAGTTGTATATTTTTGTATGAATTTTGTAATTGTTTGAAAAATAAATAAAATGCTATAAAATTGGTATAAACTAGTTTATTCTCAAAATATTGAAATAAAATACGAGAAACCATATCATATTACCTTTCCCTATACTTTTTTTTGTTCTTCTCTACAATATCTTGTAGATCACATACTGCCCCTTCCCCAGTTGTCAGGCTTGGATAAAATGATTTGCATCCTTGTCATAATCCTAAGGTAAATAAGCGACTTGGTTTCTTATTTCAGAATTATGGCTACTTGCACATGTGTGCCGAGATCTCGATCGGAGGCTGTGGGCTCGCATCCTACTTAAGACGTGGATCTTTGCAATGTCCATTCATCTTCATAATGAAAATAATCGTTGTTCGCTGGCCCATCAGGTGTTGATATGATGTAATAAAGCACGTCATCAACTTAGACCAATTTGTAGTTTCTACAAATAAAAGCGCTGAGCCTAGCTTACGTACTTAACTTGGTTCAAAACTTCAGCTGTTGAAAATAATATCAAATTTGGCCCTGGCAGGGTTTATAAAATACACTTACTGGTTACGTGGACAGACAGAAAAAGTTGAACTGCATGGCTGGATATCTGTGTCAATATTTATTGAATCCACTAATGTAGACGATTTTAGAAGTGGTGGTGGTAACTTCAACCTTTTTGTTTCTTTGTATAAATCTTGATGTTCACTTTTTTTTTTCTTTTTGACTTTCCTTGTCTTCATTTGTTTATCAAAGAGAGTATATTTAGAAAATATATTTTTTGTTTGAAGGGCATAAACAGTTTGCTGACCAATGGTGAAGCCATGGAAATAATGGGTGAGGTATTAATTATATGCAGACATGAACTTTAATGCATTTTTGTTCTGCCTACCTGAGTTCGTAATCAGCTCCTTAGATGGCAACACACCTGCTATCTTTTTAAATGATACATTTCTAAGAAAAGGGCTGAAATTGTTTTAATCCATTAGCATTATCTGTCTCCATACATGTTTATAGTGTGTTCCTAATAGGTCTAGTCAAATCTTAACTACATATGCTATGCATCAAAACAGCAAAAAGTCCATATAAACATGGGCCCAGAAAGGCTTCTCTTCCGAGATAATACAGGTCGAAGTCACGTAATTGCATGGGCCTATTTGTCTCGTAAGTGCTGCACTGTAGTAATGGTTTGCAATCGATTCAACACAAAACAAACGTCCGTACNTGTAATGGATGTCTGCCATCTCGGCGTTAGTGTAACGATGCAATGCATGGTATCGGTACAAGTCATCACGTACTTTACGCAATACGTTCAGTAGTAACTTCCTCACTGTCAGCTTTGAAACCTGCTGTGGAATGTACTGTATTGGTTCGAAGGTCAAACTGACCAGTGATTTCAACATCACGGCTTTAAATACCGTCGACTCATTTGCATAGTGCTTAACATTTAAAACAAAACTGATCCTCCTCACTTCCCCCAATGGTCTGTACAGTAGTGTTTAAAAGTGCAGTACTTTAGAGTTTTGTAATTAATTTCAAGTTTGTTTTGTGTTGAATTGATTGCAACAGTTATGAGACAAATAGGCCTATGAGATTTCTTGAATTCACCCTGTATTCTCTCAGAAGGAAAGCATTTCTGGATCCATGTTCATATGGGTCTTTTGTTTTGTTTTGATGCGTATCATCTGTGATTAAGATTAGACTAGACCTTTTAGGGACACCTTGTATACTCGTATGTAGCTATGTACTTTATAATTATATTTATATGTTCAAAATTGTAAATCTTACAGTAGAAACATTCAACTTAAACTGTAATTACAAGGTACAGCACACAAATAATGACACTGATCCTATAGCTTGGGAACCAAGAATGGGAAACAAACTCTATTTAACCTTAATACATTCTCTCACAGTGTTGCAAGTTTCATCCTGATAGCTTCACTCAGGGAACAAGTATTTCAGTCTGATGCGGTTTTACGCTGCATCGGAAAGTGGTTTAACAACAAGTTTTTTTATTGAGTTTAAGAAATGCATAACCTTTAAAACTCTTAACCGACAACTACAGTTTCTCAAGCTAGCGTATTTGAATTGTACAAATGGTTTTCGGAAGGTAGAGGAAGCGTAACAGGTAATCCATACGTATAATTTGCCGATAACAACGTTGAAAAAATGTAAGATGTGATTTGAAGAGATCTAAAGTTGGGTGATTAAACAATAGCTGAGATCGTTAATTTAGACAGGGTAGGTGTTCAACATTTTGCATTGAAATCCTGACAAAAGTGCACAAAGTAATCGACCTCATTGTGGTTCGTCTTCACTTCTGACGCATTGAACAATCACCCACGTGTTGGCCGTGCGTTGAGACCCATACCCTGGAAAAGGAGATCCGGCCTGGGCACTGAGGGAGATAATATCTACAGAATTATCAATCAACATACAACTTTGGCTCGTGCTTAGGCATAAACGGGAGGCAAGGACTAGCAATTCTTGTCAATCGGCTTGCTCAACTGTCCCCTTCAAAGAGCATTGTATAACCCTGGCGTTGCTCTGTAATAGAGCATGACAGGTGCCTCCATTTGTGTGCTCCAAGGTGGGTAGGGAGCACAGAAGACAAAGAATTTGTACAGACAAATTGCACGTGCTTTTATAGCTAGCTGGGTGGTCTATTTTCTTCTCAACTGTAACGTAGTTGTGACGTCAAAGACCGGCCAATTGGTTCCACCTATCACCACTTTGTGTGGATTAAACATCTCATTTGAAATTACCATAAAGGATATTTTGTTAAAATAGTACCTTTTTAAAGACCACATTTTTTGATTAGTTACATTCCTACCCTCTCAAGTTTTAGATCTTTCAGTAATTTCTAGGTAAAAGGAGTTAGTTATCTTGACATTTGTTTAAAAAATGTCTGCAATTTATCAGGAACTCTTTAAAAATCACCCAAAATGTGGAGGTTTACTAAATAAAGCATTTTCAGCCTAGTTTTAGATAAGTAAACCTTATCGTTCACTTAATTTCTAGGTAAACGTCATAAGAGTTAGCTTGAAATTTATTTTAAATATGCCAAAAAACTTTCAAGACATTTTTGATAGAGCAAGTATACGCGCTAAAGTTAAGATCCGACCGGGAAGACTGTCTTTAATTTATTAGGAGATCGTTAAAAATTAACACAAATTTGGAGGTTTGGTATAAACAGTTACATTTTCGTCAATGTTTTCGCCTCTTTTCGAGAAAGCGCGTTTTCGTATTTTAAGCTGCTATAAATAATACATGATGAAAAGTATATAATCCAGTACACAAACGGAATTTTTATTCAGTCTACATCTACTGGGATTCGTTGAAGATCTATTCTTTTTGGTAAGTTTCTTTTTCCGTACACGTGTACTTAGATTTATTCTGGTGATCATTAATGTGTAATGTATCGTTAACATCGGTTTGACGTTCACATTTCAGTGCTATGTGACATACATCATTTGGCTCGGTCGCTTTGTTTAAATTATATTTGGTGGTCATTAAGGGACTCTAATACGGTATAATTTTAATGTGTTTGTTACAGTCATTTGGATAAATTTATATGCTGTCATTCCAAAGGTTCGGTCAATTTGGTATTTAACATATATAGGTATTGACATCTTACACAAATTCAACACCAGCGGGTCGTTATAAAAAACTAATATAATTTTAAAATACCTGTTACAAGTATTTAGGTAATTTTGAATCTTGCTTTTACGTCACTAGACATTCCAGAGAGTACATTGCGCTGGAAATTTAACATACATCGCTAATGAGAACAGTTTAAGATAAACCTGAATTTACTTAATAAACGATCTGCGTTCTACTCTGTATGTCTTATTAGAAGTATCTAATTTAGCCATAACCTGTCTGTATTTTCCTGGTATTGTTTTTAACACTTGCTATTTTATTTACAGAAAAAATTAAACGTTTAGCTGCTTTTTACGAATGTTCTCCCAATAAAGCCACCGAACTAGACCCTGGATTCAAATCCCGGGGCCGGTTCCTAGCCCTGGGTAAAAAGGGTTATCCTACGAGTCTGCCTGTGAAGCACTCCACACTAACGTGTTCCGGGAGGCACGTTAAAGGCGGGTCCCATCGATAAGTGTTCGATGTAAAAGATCCCACCTCCGGCTATGTGTCGGTTGAGTGGCAAAATTCAAAATTTTGTTATCCTGAAGCGTCATTACGACGCGGATGGGGTCTCCATTAGACCTGAGATGTCATAACAGTGGGACCATAATCCAATAGCAAGCAAGCAAGCCGAACTAGACCCTGGTCAATGTGAGCCAAACAAATACAAGTCAACCAATTACATGATATGTTTTCGATTTTTTTATTCTACGTAACGACTCGAAAACTTATGCTTTTTTCTCACTTTTTGTAGACTAGAATTCGATTGAATCACACGTATCATTTACCTAAATCTGGGATGAGAATAAGTGTGTCTATGGAACATTTGGATACCGTAGTTCGGTTTGAAAAAAAGCTAACCCATCTTACGCTGACAGAAGTTTAAGCCATTCATACTTTTCATCAAGGAACATTTNGATAACCACCGTTTCGATAATGTCAATGGCTGTTTGAAATATCATTGCAGTGAAGTTAGAATTTTCATTACTCTAGCCGACGGGGTTCCAGCAGTGTTCGATGATTCGCTATACGTAGACTTAACCCCACAAGAACCTGAAAATCTAACTCAAAACGTTTCGAAATTTATACAGACGCATCTTGAAATGTTAACTTCTGAAAAATGTAATGTCAGAACAATGTATTTGTGTTTTGGCGAGGTCTTAAATTGGAAAATTCCAGCTCGAAAATGTGTATCCCTTCCAACATTGTCAACAATCTGAGCTATTTCACGAAGAATTAACAATATTTCAAAATAATAAATCCAGAATGGACCTGTATTGTCGTAAACTAATCGATCAAAGAAAAGTATCAAAACTGAGTGCATTCATCCTCTACCACTTTGTATTAGCACAGAAAAACAGTATTCGCGTTTATGTAAACTTGGAAGAACATCAAAATCTTGACGATCGTAATAAATTGTACTTTATACATTACCAAATTTTTCATTTCCCAAAAACCTTTCCGGCTTTTTGTATTGTACCATGTTATGTAAATGTTATGTGCTAATGCACCTGATAATCACATTATTATTTTACCTGGATCGAATCTCTGAGAAGATGAGTATACTTATACACACAAAAGGTTGATGCATCTCATAAGCACATTTTCAGGAGCGTCACTAGGCCTTTTTTAGAGGGACTCAAGTCCCCCTCCCTATTCAAAAGAGAGCCTGCCCAACAGACCATACAAACACAACAATAA
>KZ869886.1:25230-42057 GCA_003456935.1 Machilis hrabei | reverse complement strand
TTTTTGGTATACATGTCTTCTACATATCAATCATAGCTAGTATACAAAATTTGGTTTAAAAATATTTAACTACAGCGGAACTATTAATGCTTAAAGTTTTCCGTTTAGCATGGGACAGTGAACTCAAACCTTATATACTGGCCCGAGCGGCCAGTATGATTAAAATGTTTAGTTTCAAAATAAAATAGTGTCCAGAAAACCAAGCTACATGAACGAACCAAATCTGAAGTTACAGGGACGAAACCAAACACTCGCAGATCTAGTTGGACACCTGGATGGGTTATCAACCGACTAAATATTTTTAAATTCACCCTTGCCAATGGTAACTTAGTACCTACACTTCTCTTCATGCAAAGAGCTGATGGAAGAAAGCCATGACATTGACTTCAAGTTTTACATGCCAATGTTGGACAAGCTCTTGGAGCAATTAAATGAGTGATTTTCTGATTTCAATAGCATGCGACCATAACTCATGTTATTTAACTCTATGAAGTGCGACATTTCAGAGCAGGAAGACAATATCAAATTGGAATTATGCGACCTACAAAGAGATACCCCTTTTTTCAGCCAAGGCAAGAGATTGGCATCGACTTTTGGAAGCTGGTACAACGAGAAAAATATCCTGGATTAAGTGACTTCAGCAGGAGAATTGCATCTAAGTTTGGAAGCACGTATATGTGTGAATGCACTTTTTCCATTATGAAGGCAGTCAAATCATCCCAAAGAAACCGGTTAACTGATGCCCACCTTCAAGACTTGTTAAGAATATCAACAACGTCATTGAAAATTGACTTTAGTGAACTTGTTGCTTCACATGAGCGGCTTCAAAATTCTCATTAGGAGAGTAATTTTTAACATTAATATTTGTAATTTATATCCTTAAATTATTTAAAATAGCATGTTTTTCTTATTTCAATGCATATTCCTAAATGTTGGATAAGAAAATGTAGTGTGCGGCCCGTGACCCCAACAAACATCATATATTGGCCCACCGATATAAAGAAGTTGGCCATCCCTGTTGTAAATAATAAAAATTTGGTGTTTGAAATATTGAATATATGATTACCACCTTACGCCCACAAAACCTTTGCCTTCGTTAGAGCTGCCAGCTTTCACATGATTTTTCAAGTGTACTTGAAAATTAAGATCTGTTGTCTCCTAGAAGTACACAAAAGTTGATAATTTCCTATTGTACATTTCATTTTGTTTATATTTCTTTTGAAAAATCACGTGAATGTTAAGATATCCTGTATAGTGATAAGTGTATCTCGCTTAAATATATTGAGCTACTCGTCTTTTTCAGTTCTTCTAGCCGTTATCTCGATTTGTACAGCGGTTGGTGCTTATCATTGGCTTGTGGATCCAGAAACGTCCAAGGTTTCGTTCACTCAGTCGTTATGGAAACATCCGTATTTTACGCTTGCAAGTATCATTCTTGGTACGTACATTTATAAAAATTTGGTTTATTTCGGTTCTATCTCATGATAGTGGCTGTCATTATAAGATCCTGTCATGTTTACTGCATGTTGCAAGCATAATTTTTAGTTGTAGTTTCATTAAGAGAAAAATATGTTAAACAAAAGTGTCTGATGTTAATGCCAACAGTGTTAGAGCAGTTAGTTTGTCAACCATCTCTAACACCAGAAGTCCTGGTTTCAAGTCTCACACAGGGATGGGTGGTGTTAATTCGTTCATTTCAATGATTGTGATGTTCGTTCATCTCCACTGATCAAAATAAGATTGTTTATCGTCCTGAATTTACCATCTGATTTTAACGGAGAACTGTCCGATAATCACCAGGGCAGTTGTATCATTTGCCAGGTTGTGGGGAGTAACAATTAATGATTTCAAGTTAAAAAATGAACTGTTATGTGAACAGGAGCATTTGTTTCTGCAAGCCATATATTGTGCTTTATTAGCTGAAGGCACCATTTTGGCTGAAAGGTTATTCAGTGGCGTCCAACAAAGTCAACAGTCAAAACACTTACTGATGTGATGTACTTTTTGCTGCAAACTATGCATTAAGAAGTTTCTGTATATTGTAATCAGTAGTCATGCATAAGTACCCTGTGTGTTAATAAAATGCCAGCAAACAAACTATTTTACATAGCTTAAAGCACCTGTAGTCACCATGAAACCAGAGTCTGTGAAGAGATTTGTGAATGTGTTTAGCGATGACAATTTCTCGTGAATTATCAAAGCAAAGTTAATGATTAATCTTTCAAATAGTTTGAAGTAAACTTTAATCTTACTATGAGTATGAAGAACAAGTCGCCACATTTTGTAACTTTACTTCATGTTAATTAGAATATTTGAAAGCAGTACATGCCATTGTAACTTTCTTGACGTAACTCTTAAAATGTGTGACTACTTAACATTTCTATTTCCCCTAAAGCCTACTCTAGAAGTAACAGCCTATATGCACAGTTACAAATATTTTTATCGTATTTTCTACATCGTGTACGATTATTGAACTTGAAATGCTATTTTGTCGACATTGTGTACGTAAATGGTTATAGGAGATATGTGAACAGTATGTTGCATTTTATTTATATTTTTCAGTTATTCTTTTCCTGATCGGCATACATAAAAAAGTGATTGCACCTTCTATAATTACTTCTCGAGCACGCTTGGTGTTAGCAGACTTTAACATGTCGTGCGACGACACTGGAAAACTGATTTTAAAACCGAGACCTACAGTGACGTGATAGGCACTCCAATTATGGCAGTCACTGGAAAAATCGGATCCAAAATGTAAAAGGATTGTGTGCCAACAAACGAACAAATGTCCATTGGTGTGTGAACTAGACTCGTTAGCGTTGCCTGACGTGTTTGAATTTGAAGAAATCGAGTTGCGTCTACTTTACGTTTAACATAGAGGATATATAAGTTGTAAGCTCTCTGATTGTTACAGTGTTCTAAAAGTGTGGATGAATATGTGTGTGTTGTGTTTTGAATGCTTGTGTGCCGTTCTTTGAAAGAAATTGAATTATATGAAACTAAAATTGTCGGTTGTGTTATTCGATAATAGACTATGCCGTGACTCAGGTCAGTGTTCTTGTTTTTACTTTCGGACTGGAGTGTATTTTTATTTTAATTCCTGTAAATAGTACTTATGACGTTGTTGTGCCTTAAGAGTTTGCCTTTCGTTACGAGCACAAACTCGTTTCCGAGAGATCTCGCAATACGTGTGCCACTAATAATTTCTGCTGTGGTTTTGTTTATTGATTTCTTTATCTTTCTGAGTAATTGAGCCAGTCAGTATCCAAGAAATCGGTTTCTTTCTCAAGATGTAATTTGGGTATATTAAGGATTTTTAGGATAATATTTATTTCATTAGTGCTTATTGTTCTTTGTCAGTTGCACCTTAAACTGTCATTTGAGTAACTGTGACCTGATGTGACTCTTCCATACTTTAAGTTTTCTGTCCAGTGATCAGTTTAATTACCTGTTAGTATATTTTTATNTAGTAAAATATTTATTGGTTAGAAACCTCATCCAGTATGTTGCAAAGTCATCTTGTTACATATATTTGTATAATATTGTAATATGGTAAATTGTGATCATTGTTCAAAGAATGTAGTACAGTAATCTTACAGAACACAGAAGCCTGTCATGCAGTAAGTAATAAACAGTAATCATTATTGATTATTTTATAAAGCTGCAATGTGTATTATTGGCNATTTTCCTCACCTAAGACAGTGATTTTACGTATTAAGATGCAGAGTGAACTAAAGGATATCTACATCGTACCCCGCAATTAACTTTTAGTATTTGGCAGGGGGTGCAATGCACCAACTCGTATGTGATTCCATTCCCGAGTTGTCAGAGGAAAAAAAAGACCACAGATAACCATCTGTTCCAAACCTAACTTCCTTAATCTTATTTACGTGATCGTTTTTACCTATATACGTATCTGTTTGCAGTTTAATGATAGTTTACAGTCAATGATTTGTTTAAACCTTTTCGTGGCGTTTTTCAGATTAGGAAACTCAATTTTGTTGTTCCAACATTTCTGATATGCTATCTAATCTGTCGTAACAACCCAACACAAACCTTGCTGCCCTACGCTGTACCCCTTCGATGTAGTTTATTAAACCTACTTGGTGAGGGTCCCAAACACAACTACAGTATTATAGTATTGGTAATACTAATGCATTGTACGCAATTTTCTTAACTTTTAAAGAACTTTGCTTTAACGGCCTTTAAACAAATCTGAAAGTTCGTAACGCCTTTCCTACAATATAGTTAACGTGTAAATTCTATGACAGATCCTTGCACAGTTATACTCCTACGCCTAATGTTGTGATTAAACGAAGTGAAGTTTCTGTTTAACTGAACGAATCTGCTTCTGTTTGTGAATGTTTAATATAACTGTTGAAGGTATTAACCAATTGTTAATAAACTTTGCAAAATTTTGAAGGGTGCCAAAGTCATATTTAGTTTTTTGGATCACAAGTCCATTGCCCTTTTGAAACAAAATGGTGGCTTTGATAGACTTTTGTCAGTGCTGCAACGTGTTGCATGGAGTGAATTACCACATGCTGAGCGTCACCTTCCCTTTGCAAGCCCCTGCCATGATAAAGGGGATGTGATGGACAATAGGGAAACTAGTCATTTTCAGAATATACCTTACATATGCATGCACAAAAATTAGTTGCACTAAGCTAGCAGCATGTTTTGAATACTGTGTAGAAAGATGCTGTTGCTTAAAATGTAATAATCAGTAGAACTTAAGGAACTCTCAGTTAAATAGCTTTTTCCATCACAAGTTCCTGTGCTATGAGAGGTTGCTACTCAGCATTTACTCCAAAGAAGCTTGTTTATAATACGATGATGTCCCATCACAAAAATAAATCTTCTCAACCAGCTTAGTAAATTTGAGAGACAAACAAAAGAACTAAAATTTTCATGAAACACACATTTCTTGTATAGAGTCGGAGGCTTTCAGGAAACAACAGCAGCAAAGCATTTTAGCAGACTGTATCATACTTTTTATAAGTACCCATATTTGCTTCAGTGGTCCTGAAGGTACTTTAAATATCCCTTAACGTAGACATGCCGTGTTTCTTAAAATTTAAATATTGGAAAACATTCAAGCTTTGCTGTGTGTTCAATTTATGCTAAACACTGAATTTGCTAGTCTCCCATATACAAAAATCAAAACCTTAGATGTAAGTTACAGAGTTCTTCACTTAAGAAATGTAGACTTATTTATAGGTAAGCAAAGCCGTGGAAATTATTTTGGAAGTGTGTGCTGTATTATTGCACCTAGAATTTTTAGTGTGGCAACGAAGTTGAAAAGGCAGACGCCTCGTGAACCATGGCGATACTTGAAAACAATGTAGTGCAGTATAGAAAGATGTGTTTGTAACTCAATTGTATTAAAAAAAATACACAATGTACCTATAGAGCTCCGTAACAGATATACAGAAAATTGACACCAAACATTTGTGTGTAAGTGTTCAAAGGTTATTTTCAAATTACATATTAATGTACGTCATATATTTTCGGGACTTTGACCAGAATACTTTCTTGTATTTAAAAAAAAAATAAGTCGGTAGGCCTAGTGAAAATAAGAACCTGCCAAAACATACAATAGTATATAAACTTAAGATTTTCTAGATGTCGTACTCACTAATCAGTGTGACATAAGTATTTATGTAATTTAGCTTTCGCACTAAGTGCTATGGTTTTTTTAATCTTTTAAATACGAGATCTAGCTATTAAATAACTAGTCATGCTTTAAGTTAAGGTTAATCATAATGTTTTACCTTTTAACTCCTTTTTTCTTCAGTGTACTCCCCTTTTGCTTCAGCACATCACTGCATCCTTATTTTCCACTGCTTAAAGCCGAGCCATAGCTCTTCTTTTAGCTGTCTCAGGAGCTTGGTCTTTTTTTTTTTTTACCTTGGTAAGTGATGCAAGACACGTTCCCTTCAGTGCAGATTTGACTTTGGGGAAGAAAACAAGTTGCAAGGGGCTAGATCTGTCAAGTAGGGAGGTTGTTCCAGCACTGCAATCTGTGCCTTGGCCAAAAATTGCTTCGCAGAGACCGATGGAGGATGAATCCATTTGCCCACAACTGTTTCACCTCATCATTTTCCTCAATGTTACAAGGACTTGTTTGTGGTAATGCTCGTTCACTGTAACACCTTCTGGGACCCACTCTTCCAAAACCACATCCTTGATATAGAAGTAAACAATCAACATGGCCTTGAATTTGGACTTGCTTTCTTCATCCTTGAAGAAGCCGACCTGCTTGGTCTAGTGGTTATCACAGCACGCTCTGCGCCGAGAGGCTGTGGGTTCGAATCCCACGTATGGTATGAAAATTTGAGATGTCCAATCATCTTCATTAATCCCAATAAACATTGTTCATCGTCCTTAAATGATCCATCAGGTGTCAATAGGACGTTAAACACTACATATCATCCTTGGAGAAGTTGGGGTTTTCCAGTACATGAACCAATGTTTGGTCTCAGCATTGTACTGAAAGATGCAGGTTTCATCACAAGTAATGACTTTTTCTAAAAAGTTCAGGTCTGCTTCGATTTATTCCAAAATGTCTGCACTCATTTGCTTTTGATTTTCTTTCTGGTCAGGAGTGACAAGTCTTGGATGGAACCATCTTGGCACAACTTTCGTCATGTTAAGATAATAGTGCAAAATTTGCCTATAAGTTTCTTTATCAATATTCAGCATTCAGATACTGAGTCGGCAATCATTTCAAACAATTTCCTCTGTTTTTTTTGTGTGTGTGTGCCACTCAAACACATGTGACATACAATTTAATTTGCCTCGTAAGCCTCGCTTAACGTCTGAAAACATTCAGTCTCTGCCTTGTTCACTTTCAATAAAAATATCAAGCTAACATGTTGCTCAATTTTTAACTAAGCGTTTTCCCCGACACACACAAAAACGTCTCCGCTTCAAATGATGCGTAACAGCAAACTAACCTTGGGAGGGGAGTGAAACTTGCAGGACAGGTTTGGGAGAGTCCAAGGTCAATTTTGACATCCTGTTTCAACTCTAGTGGTGGTGTTGTTTTCCCAGAAGTACAGTCTGGTTACTTAATAGCCAGACCTCGTAAATAAACAAGGGAACAATGGTAATGAGTTGTTTAATCAATCATAGCTCCACTTCGTCAAAGCTTAGCAGCGCTGCTGTTGCCAGCGACCCTAGCAGATTTTATTTGTAGAGTACTTACCTTCGACACAAAAGATGTAGCACTTTCTGTACTATCAGTTGTAGATACTGTAGCTATATTAAAGACTCGCTTTGATTCGTTACTGAAAGCTATTAAGGAAGAGATTACGGTCTAAGGCTTGTAAAGAAGCTAAAAACAGATGTACACTGTTTTTATTTGTCAAGTGTCATAATAAGGTTAGAGAGCATAACAGTTTACACATTAAGAATGTGAAACAAACGTTGATGATAACAGCAACAAAATAGCTTATTATGCAGCTGTATGTATATTTGTCCATGTAGGAAGCTCACAAACACATTAAGAGAAGCTTGAAATGAGACTTTAAAGTTACTGCTCCATACTCATAGTAACGGTTAATGTCATGGATGTTAAATTCTCATAAAGCTCAGATTACAGTACCAGCATCGATTCTGTCATATATCCAAACGAAGCGTAGCGCGAAATTTCGTTTCGCTTAAAACGCAAATTTTCGTTCACTTACCAAGCTACGAAAAATTTAATTTGCTACGTCTTTCAGGCGAAGCCTGAAAGACGTAATAGCGAATTGAATTTTTCGTAGCTTGGTAAGTGAACGAAAATTTGCGTTTTAAGCGAAACGAAATTTCGCGCTACGCTTCGTTTGGATATGACAGAATCGATGCTGGTACTGCACATGAGAACATTTTACATGACAGCGTGAATAAAACAACATGTTTCTTTATTTTTTAGTTTCCACTGTTTTGTGTTGAGGGTGATTCAGTGACTGCTGTTAATACAAAACAGTTGAAAGTCAAAGAGAATAGACAGCAAAAGCACGTATGTTGTGTTACACACACAGTGAAAATTATGCTCCTATGATTTGCTTAAGAAAATCATTTTTTTAACAGATATTACTCCCGTTGAAAAAGCAAAGATACCAAGCCTGCTCTTGGCCAGCAAATTGCTTGATATGTATGGATGACAGCCACACATGCATGTGTCAAAGGTCTAAATGTTTTGTACGAGAATTACTGCTCACAAAACCAAAATTGAGGAGATAGTTGTGATCTAATCAAGTAAGTTGAATTGATGCAATTTTTATGCTTCTTAGTGTGGTTTTTATCACTAAATTTGCAAATATTCCTTAATATTAACAAGGTTGGTATTTTTCATCAATTTTTCACTATGTTAATTTTTGCATAAACTTTAATTTGTTATAAATAAAAATGTATATGACATAGTCTCAACTTAACAACGATTAATAGCCTTATTTTATACATGAATTTCACATATCTAAGCTCAAATATATGAGCCTTCTGAACAATTAAGGTGTGTAGCAATTAACTTAATACTAACATTATCACAAGAAAAAGGAACTATGATGAATTTGCTCATTTTCAATTATCCCCAAACACTTGTCTCATCAAGTCCACAGTCTTAGCAACACTTTTCCCCAAGTTTAAAACAGAAATTAACATTCGCTTTCTGCTCCATGCTGCTAACGTGACAACGTTCTCTCACTACCTAGACAACATGATGCCGTATTTTCCCATCATGCTTAGCGTGGGGCTTTGTGTTGTTGCCAGATTATATATATAGGTTGGCCATATGGATCACATACATTGCTTTATAGATGGCATTTGTATCTTGGTCAAAATAAAATCAGTCTCGTTATATAATTGTCAGAGGACAAAATTTAAATTTAATCAAGTAATTTTGTTTAAAAAAATTTTTACTTGTTTTTGCACCTACAAATAGCAATGTCCTTCGTTCTGTAGACACCATTCAGGCTGTAGCCTGTCGGCAGCAATCCCTTGTTCTACCATCCGCTGTCTTTGGTTAAGCATCCTGGCTTCAGCATCCTCCCACGGTCCAGTTGGTGACGACCACAGACGCTCGGCCAGAGCTGCTCCACGTGGCCACAAACGAGAATCCAGAACTAAATCATCGGCTTGTTCTGTCCACAGTGCTCCCTCTCCACCCAACGCTAACCTCTTGGCAGTGTTTGCATCCACGCCTAGGTTCTGAAGAATCTGTCTCGGGTCGTTCTCGTAGGTTTTCTGCCAGCCGATGTATGGTGAACACCAGTTGTTACCTTCACCCACCCAAGCACCAAAACCACAGTCAAAATAGAGAGCATCGTAATTGGTCATGATGAGTTGAAACCCCTTATTAGCGAGATCAGCTGCAGCTGGATCATTACTTGTGGTCCACACCTGTAAAGAGCAGATAGTTTTCGTTCATGAAGTATTTAAAAAAAAAGGAGCAAGCAACATATATATAATTCCGTACAAGTCATCCCTCCAACATTCTTTTTAAGGACACATCAAGAGGTTTAAGAGCTGAATATTTGTTCTTGAGCATTGTGGAGGTCTCTGAGTCTGGCAGAAATGCTGAAAATCACATAACTATACTCTTTCAAACCATCCTGCCAAATTTTGATTAAACAAATTCCTAGTGACACAAAATGGATATATGCAGGTTAAATAATAACGTCAAATTAAATTTATGTACTCATTCATGTTGCCAAATAAAAGGAAATTGAAGTACAGATACAAATATTGATACACAATGAGGTAAAAAATCTAAATATTGTAATTTGGTTTTAACATTCTCTTTAACTGTGAAAATATTGCCAGTGAATAAGAATATACCCCATGAATATTTGGGGGAGTATGGTTGTTCTCCATACATTCATAGGAGGTTGAAGAATTGGAAGATAAATTAATTCAGCATTTATGGTGAAAGGTTTACTGTCTGGTTTTTATCTGTACCAAATAAATATCTATGACTGTTAAATCTATCTATACATTAACTTTCAGAAAAATAAATGAATACAGTACGCTTCCACATATTCCCAGACACTCCGAAAATGAACAGTGCGTGGCACCTATGTGCTGTTTCCTCTGTCTTAAGAAAATCTTTTTTGAAGAAAAGTAAAAGACGACAAGGATGAAAAAATCTTCAAGGAAGCAAAGAAAGAGTTAGGAAAGTTCCTAGCAGCATTCCTGGTCTCTGGCAGTGCCTGCAAGACTCTTGGAAAGCAAAAATTTGTGGAGCTGTAATCAAAGCCAAGGGGAAATTTTTTGATAGGTCAATCTGTTACTTTTTTAGAGACAAATTAATGTATCCCCAGATGTTGGTTTTTGTTTCAAGTAGCTGTATTTTAACCAAAAATATAATAGGGCCAAATACATGAACACTACCAAAACAAAGGTGTTTTTATTTAATTTTCTGGGTTGTTCAAGACCAGGAACTTATTGATGATACTGTACATTTGCAGTAATCATGAAATGATAAAAAAATGAATGCAGATATTATAGTTTCCCATTTGTGTGCATTCTTCAACTAATAAAGTCTAGCTAGAATATGATGTTTATAATTTACCTGAATGATATATCTACTGGGATCCAAAAAACTACGAGTGTCAGCAGTAAGACGGGACGTCCACAAAATGATTGGTGGTGGAGTTAGACTATGTTTAGCTGCTGCTTCGTCCAATTTCTCCAGAGATCTGGTCTGAAAATCATTCCAGAGGGAGGCTAAATTGTCATCGGTAGGCTCTTCTCCTCGCAGTTCAAACCAATCTTTAATTTCAGAAGATGCGCGCCAGCAGGGAAAGCTTACCTAAAGAAAACAAAATGATTTAGTTCATCAAGTTTGTCAGTGTAGTTGTCATCTAAAGTTTGTGCACACTGCAATTACAAGCTTATAACTACGAAAATAGGCTGTACTTGCATACTTATATGCAGTGGCGGATCCAGAGATATGCTTTGGAGGGGGAGAATATAATATTCCCTACAGTATCAGCATCGATTCTGTCATATCCAAACGAAGCGTAGCGCGAAATTTCGTTTCGCTTAAAACGCAAATTTTCGTTCACTTACCAAGCTACGAAAAAATTTATTTCGGTACTACGTCTTTCACCGTTTATGAAAGACGTAGCGAATGAAATTTTTTCGTAGCTTGGTAAGTGAACGAAAATTGGCGTTTTAAGCGAAACGAAATTTGGCGCTATGATTCGTTTGGATGTGACAATCGTTCCTGGTAACGTATGTAGTCCGTAGCTTCTTCACCACTTTGTAAGAAGTCCCTTTCCTTTCAGTATTCGCTAATTAATTACAGATTTCACCCCATTTTGTATATAAATTAAGAGCTTTTGGAGGGTGCGATCGCCCCTATCGCCACCCCCGTGGATCCGCGCCTGCTTATATTGCAACAGATCTTAAGTATATTGACATAAAGAAAATAGGGATATGCAAGCCCTAGTGTAACATTTGACTCACTTTTAACGCAGCACACGCAATGTTACTGCCCTTGTGTGTATGCTATTGCCATATTATCCGTTACTATAGTCGTTATGATGTTGTAGTTTTAACAATAAGCTAACGAATGAAGGATTTTTTTCAGTGAAAAGAATACTGGGTGCAAGAGGTTAATTGTACCCAACCCAAAGTCCGAAGAGCCAACAAAAAATCAGATTTGATTTGAGCCCTTTTTGTAAATTGTACTGAAAATAGTTGCAGGTAAATCATTCTGCCAAATTTTCATAACAAGTGGTGAATAAACTCTTCATTGTCAGTTTTCTTATTCATTTCTGAATCGAAAATATGAAGTGATATTATTTTGCGTGGACACTTTCTTTTTGTAAGCAGAAGTGACGTATTAATGTTAATTTTTTGCCTTTTTTCATTTTGTAAGACATTAAGTAAATAAAATTTGTTTGGGATAGGCCTTTTTTTTAAATACTATTTTAGAAACATGTGAACCCCGAACTTCATGCCATAAAATATACTGGAGATATAACAGTCATGAAATAATTTTGACGCATCAATGAACAAACAATACGATTGTGGAAATTTTACTCGCCATTTTGTCCTGAACATCCTGGTTTTACACCAGGACCTTTGGAATGCAGCAGGGAGTTAAACCTACTCCAGTTTTCACTGCTTATTTTTAAAAGTTAGCATTACTGATCTAAAATATCTAACACTCGTTGTAATATTGACTGTCTTGTTTACTCTGTTATAAGAACAGGATGATCAGCAATTCTTGATCTGGACATCAGGAACTGAATGCTTGTTGGAAATGGAGTCCATGGTGTACAAAGGGAAAATGATTGTTGAATATTAATTACACTTAAAGTTGGCTAAATTAAGTTGTAGAAACTCTTAGGTAGCGTGATATAGGTAAGATACGAAAAGGTATAAGACATCATTCCACCACAGGATATTTCTTACTTCATTTCTGATAAGGAATTGTTGTGTGGGTGCAAACTGCTTAACCTTATATAATAGTTTTCTACATTAAAATATGAATAACCACAAATTTTGTCAACTGTATATCAGAAACTAGTTATTTACAATATAACTTACCTCATCTCCACCCATATGGAATACATCTGAAGAGAAAAGTCCAAGCCAATCATCATAGATTTTCCCCAAAACATTATAGACGTTGTCGTTCAGCGGGTTTAGTTGTCCACAGGGAGGTTCAACACACAGTTCTTGCCAAGGTTCCTCATTGGCGCAAAACACTAAATCTCCAAGACCATTTTTTGGCCCCCATTGCCATCCATTAGACACATGTGCCGGTTGATCTAACTCTGGAACAATTCTAACACCACGCACTGCTGCATATTCCACCAGTTCTCGAACATCTGCCGCTCTGTATATCTTCTCTGGAGAATAGAGACCCCACTGATTCATTTCTGGCTGTTGTAGAGACTCTATTGGCCAACTGTGAGAATCTGTAACATGCCAGTGAAGTGTATTCATTTTGTTGAGTGACATTGCCGATATCGTTCTTTTCAGTGCGGACAAAGGGAAGAAATTCCTCGATGTGTCCAGAGAAAGTCCTCTGTGTGGATAAGCTGGTGCATCTATGATGGTAGCAGAATCAAGGACCTGGAAAGTAAATTTACAAAGTCAATACTAGTTTGTTCATATTCTCGCCTACTGGTGTAAATTGCTGCTCTAAATGTATCCCTGTCTACCTGCCTGGGGGAGTGGGTAGAGTGCCTGACTCCTGTCCCAGAGGTCGTGGGTTCGAATCCCGCATAAGACATGGATGTTTGTGTTGTCCTAAGTGTGCACTTGTGTTGTCCTAAATGTGTGCATAACGTCGGAATCAAAAGTGGCCACAAACGTTAGTTGTAACGCCCCGGAAGTAATGCCCACAGGCGGTTCCGGGGCACTAACACTAAAAAAATGTATCCCTAAATTTGGAAGATTTTGTAACACTTTTCTAAAGATATAGTTGATACAATAATTTCATGAAATCGAAAACGCTCTTTTTTATACTTAGGAGATGGACTGAGCTACTTAATAGTTCTTTACCAGGGTTTAATTTCTAAAAAACGTACTGGGTTACAAATTCTATTAGTTTTCACTGGCCCTCCAACATTCAAAAGTCACAATCTGAACAAAACCTGATGAGGAACACCGAATTCAAATGACCGTTGGAGTCATTTGTTTAAACGTTTGTAGGAAGAAAAGTTTCAGAGCTGTATAGTAGACTTTGCTTCACCCTCCAAACATTCTGCAGTATGTAGTCAAAGAAATTCTGACTGGGACTTCTGAAGAGCTAGTCAGTCTCCTTGACTAATGAATTCGGGTAAATTCTTTAAAGCTACTGCCAGAGCAGATTCTTGCCAGAAGATTCAGATCTCATTTGTGAACATAATCGTCAAAACTTCTTTTGTGACTGTTTTGATGCCATTTTGTACTTTTGATGGCAGTGAGGCTTGTGTTGGATTTGGGCAATGACTGCGCTAATCACCGCTGTTGCCTGAACCGAACGATACCGTCCCTGTCTTTTTAAGTCAGTAGGACTTTTATCGCCACTGTGACTCACAATGCGATGGTAAAAAAATGTATGGCTAGTTTTTAGTTGTTGTAGTAAGTGAATGATATTGCAGAAATGTTTTTCTTCGCTGGTCTAATGCAATTGTTACTTTTCGTTTGCAGCACAAATACCCTGGCACATAGAGATTGCATAACCTTACAACAAGACACCTTGTTATCTTGATTATATGAAATTATGATAACTCCCTCCACCCCAGTAGGAGTGTGTGTTATTTAGATACAGTATATCGATATCAGTTTCTAACATTTTTCAATATTGATATCGCATATTTAACAAAAATATATATCGAGTTTCCATGCTTTCAAATTTTGTAAAATAATAATATCGAGTTTCAGGACCCACAGGTTGGCCTAGTGGTTAGAGTGCTCGCCTCCTGATCGGGAGGTCCTGGGTTCAAATCCCGGGGCCGGCCCCTAGCCCTAGGTAAAAAGGGTTATCCTACGAGTCTGCCTGTGAAGCACTCCACACTAAGGTATGATCGTAGGCGTGTTCCGGGAGGCACGTTAAAGGCGGGTCCCATCGATAAGTGTTCGATGTAAAAGATCCCACCTCCGGCTATGTGTCGGCTTAGTGGCAAAATTCAGTTATCCTGAAGCGTCATTACGACGCGGATGGGGTCTCTATTAGACCTGAGATGTCATAACAGTGGGACCATAATCCAATAGCAATAGCAATCGAGTTTCAGTGCTTTCAAATTTCAAAAGTATATCGAGTTTTGAAAATCTCGACTTTCGACAATTATCGATATCAGTGTCATAAATTATGTCACAACGTTTGACAGCTGGCCTGTGCTATATCAGATCACAAATATCGAAGTTCAAAATTTGTACGCTATTAAAATACTCGTACTTCCAATTTATTGCTATCGAGTTTCGATGCTTACGAATTTCGAAAATATATCGAAAATTTCAACTTTCGAAAATGTTTTCTAAATTTCGAAACTTGTCGATATCGAGTTTCGAAAGGAATTTGTTGTTTTTAAAACTCGATATCGATCATTTTCGAAACTTGAAATTTTCTAAATTCGATATTGATATATTTTTTAAATTCGTAAACATCGAAACTCAATATCGATAAATCGGAAGTATTTCAATATCGTACAAATATTGAACCTCGATATTTGTAATATAGTGGCGCACAGCCCTACACCCCAGCTGTGAAACTTTGTAACAGACTTTATTATGGCATAGACATTTGAATTTACTATAGACTACTAAAATATACTACAAGTTTCTTTTGCGTGTTGGAGGCCTTGTGTATCATAATGAACAAATTGTATTTATATATTTGATCAGTGTCTTGTTTTCAAAATGGCAATTTTTTGTACATTAAGCAGGAACATACTTTTAGAGTAGAATTAAGCATCATTGTTTTTTACCCAAACATGGCATTTTGATAAAGACAACAACCCACTTTTTAAATGCAATGTCATCAACATTCCCCAATACAGTATCTCATTTTTTCAAGCAATAAAATATATATTCTCAGTTAATTGGTTCACAAATGATCCTAATATGATTCCGTTTCATTTTTAGGTGACTTAAAAATGTGTGCCATGTAACAATGTATCTTAAATGTTGCACTGTCATAATTCAGATAACTGTTCAGAAATTTTTAAATAACTCTTATTATTCGTTTTCCTCTGGAAAATAAAATAAAGTACCATACCTGAAAATATAAAAATTAGATACGAAAAAGCTTTGAAAATGCACCACCAGGGCCCTCTTGCATAAAAATCTACAAGTAATGAAGGCACTTGTAGCTTGTAACTTGTAACTAGTAAAGTTGAAATTTGATTGCATAAAACAGTAAGAAAGTACAAGATACAAGTAAATTTACTAATAATGTTAGTGAAATTTATTAGTAGTTGTTGCATAAAAAGTGAGCCTGGGACAAGTGTTTACTAGTAATTTTTGTACAAGTCCAGAGTCACCCATAACTTGAAATTATTAGTCAATTTTGAGATTTTTCTGTGTGGTAGGCTAGTACATTGAAGGTTTTCAAACCATTTTGGATCATTACCTATACTCTTCGTCTTCGGATAAAAATTGAAGAACTAGTTCAATGCCGTAGAATAAACTTTGAATTCCAGTTTGAATCAGAATTCCATTTAAGATTTAGGATGTCATGTCACCTCAATAAGCAGACAACATTTTGCAAGTGATTGTAGAGGATTGGGGGGGGGGATCTCAGTGCTAAAAAGCAATTGTGTGTAGCATTACACTGGCTAGGAAATGGGAGCCAGTACCAAACTAATGGTGAAATGCATGGCATACATGAGTCAACAGTTGGAATTGTAGTGAAAGTAGTGAATAGGCTGTTGTTTAAGAGAGCTGTNACATGGNCTCACGACCTTGCTCAAGAAATATCTTTCCTTCTGTGATACGATCATAATAAAACGTATTCGTTGTAGCCTTTATGTGAAAAGCTTTGCCTTATAGAATGAAGACAGTGTTTTTGGTAATTTTTCTATTAATACCGCATTTATTACATCCTTTGTATTTTTTAGATGCGTTTTAGCAGACAGAGCATTCCTCTATTTTAAGTCTTTTGAGGTGTTTACGCTGCAGAGATGCAACTGAGGCTTTTTACATGGAAAATTAAACTCACCTTACTAAGGTGACATAGTAGTACATAGAAATGTTATTTTATCTTGTATTGTCAGTTTGTCTAACAATGCACCTAACAACATTTTTTTTTCTTTTATCTTGGACAAAACGCACAGTTTTAGTTTTCTTAACTCCTCACGCTTTCCCATATTTCAGTGAACACAAACCTGTGACAGAGATGAG
>KZ869884.1:28536-41956 GCA_003456935.1 Machilis hrabei | reverse complement strand
ATAAGTGTTCGATGTAAAAGATCCCACCTCCGGCTATGTGTCAGCTGAGTGGCAAAATTAAAAAAAATTCAGTTATCCTGAAGCGTCATTATGATGCGGATGGGGTCTCCATTAGACCTGAGATGTCATAACAGTGGGACAATAATCCAATAGCAATAGCAATCTTTGTACCGCGGATTCAGCACAGCTGCGAGTTGTCGGGGCAGAATCATAGCTTTTACTGGGAATGTCAAGCAGTCTTCATTTTGTTGAATATCGAACCGCTCACAAAGCTCTTTCGAAGTTTCGTATTTTAGACGCCTAACTAGATGGACGATTTCGTCTTCTTCTAGGCGCTCCTCGTTTTCGGTCGATAGGTGTAATTTTACCAAGCTTGAGATGATAGGACGTACTAGAGATGTAGGACTGTTCGATCCGCAGAAAACTTCCGTAGCAACCTGCAAGGGCTTCAAAACATCCACAAGATTCTCGATGATTTTTCCATTCTGACTCAGGAATAGCGTAACGCGACTCCACGTTGGTTGTCGTTACCAGCCGGTCTGCTAATACTGCCTGAATGGTCAACCTGTTTTGTAGGACTGATTTCAACATGAAATGAATGGAATTCCACCGTGTGCCGTGTGGGGCAGCTTTGCACCAATTTTTGCTTCTCCATTTTTAACATCTCTAGCGGCCAGGTTGACGTGTTTAAAATGTGTTGCAAGTCTATTTGTTTTCTTCACCATTACCTCCATCTCCATCTCCACCGAAACTGTTGGTGACAGCCAAGTGCAAACTGTGTGCCGTGCACGTCATCCCCGTTTTTAACTCAATAAAATAGCAGTCTTTTATCGCGGAACACATGTTAGCAGCATTGTCTGTGACCACTGCTATGATTTTGTCCTCGATTTCCCAATCATTCACCACGGCTTCTAAATGATATGCAATATTTTCTCCTGTTTCGCGCACTTCGAGAACAGCAGTTGAAAGAGTAAACGTGTGCGCTTTCCATTCTGCGTCTATGTAGTGGGCGTTGACTGTGATGTAATTATGTTGGGCCCTTAAGGTCCATTTTCATGTGTCCAGTCCAGATTGAAAGGTACGGGACTGGAAGGTCCGAAAAGAGAAGTCCGGACTGTCCGAAAATTTCGGACTATCCTGATATTTCGGACTGTCCGAATAGTTCGTATCGGTGTTTACATATTGTCCGAATATCCGGACTGTCCGAAAATCCGGATAAAAGTTCAGGCCCTAGTTTGAAGTCACTGTCCCATGTTAAACGGAAAACTTTAAGCATTATTACTTACGCTGTAGTTAAATACTTTTAAACCAAATTTTGTATACTAGCTATGATTGGTATATAGAAGACATACAGGGTGTCAGAAAATTCGCGCCCACGGACTTCACCACGCGATTCTATGGGTCCGATTTTATCAAATTTTTTTTCCTAGAGTTCTCAGTCCAATAGTTTTGTCATAATTTAAAGATTTAACCAGCCAATCATGAGCCGAATTGCAGCCAAGCCACGCCCATCTGCCAGAAATACCACCTTTGTATTTTCACTCTATCAAAACATCTATCACTTTTTATAAGCAGAATACGCAAGTTCACAGTAGCTAAGTCGGCTAACGTATCCTCCCGAAGTGTCAGAAGTTGTGGGTTCAGCACCGGATAGTGTTAGAATTTTACACATTCCTCTTTTTGTATAAATCATTTACAGTCAAAATTATTGTTAAGAAACTCTTAAGAATTTAAGTTACAATTGCAACTGACTTTGTTTTTGTTTCAATTTTAACGTTAGCCGACTTAGCTACTGTGAACTTTGGTAGTCTTTTTATAAAAAGTGATAGATGTTTTGATAGTGTGAAAATACAAAGGTGGTGTTTCTGGCAGATGGGCGTGGCTTGACTGCAATTCGGCTCATGATTGGCTGGTTAAATCTTTAAATTATGACAAAACTCTTGGACTGAGAACTCTAGGAAAAAAAATTGGATAACAAAATCGGACCCATATAATCATGTGGTGAAGTCCGTGCGCGCGAATTTTCTGACACCGTGTTTACTAAATTCATTAAAATCTGCAAACGGGAAATCGAGATAAAGCATAGGGCTCGAAGTGGATTTTTGTCTTGTTCTTGTTCTGGCGCCGTTTTATACAGACCAGTCTACAGCGCGTTCTATGCATCGAAGGAACTTGGTTTTGGTAGTATTCAATGTATTTTGTAGCGAGCGTGTCGCTTTTGCTAAAATCATTCCAATCACGTAAGGGGGTTCTCAATTTATTTGGGTAATACCTTCCCTTTATAGTATTGAGGGGCAGGGCGTCGTAGAAATTTGGTTTCGGTGTCATTCGATGTATTTGGATGCGGGGTGTCACTTTTGTTAAAATCATTGCAATCGCATAAGGTTTTTTTAAATTTATTTGGGGAAAACCACCCCCTTTATACTATTGAGGGGCCAGGGCGTTCTATGCGTCGTAGACACTTGTTTTCGGTGTCATTCGATGTACTTTGATGTGGGGTGTAGCTTTTTAAAATTATACCAATCACATGGGAGATACTCAATTTATTGGGGCGGAAACTACCCCCTTTATACTATTGAAGAGCCAGGGGTGGTGGAGGCTTCTTTTTTTATATATACATTGACTAAGCTTTGTTACTCTAATTATTGGGGTTTGTTCTCCAAGTTATGTGAAAATGACACGGATTAGAAAAACAAAAGCGGGACGTTTATTAACTTTATTTAAACTAAGGTTTGAAGTTAAATGGTAAGTCAAAGCCGTAAAGGAGCACGGACAAGAATGTTTTGTGACATGGTATAATGTATTCCTGAATTATACACATTTTTATGTCAAGCCTTATGCTGAATTTTGAATACCAAATTAATTAAGAAAATATTAAATGTGGGTCTTTAGTTATCCTGGTGAAGGTTCAGTTTTCATATAAAATTCAGCTTAATCTACATATGTATAAGAGAGGCATGGGTGTACGTCAGTCACTATGAGATCTCAGAACTGGAACGGTGGATTTGGTTATATTTTTTTTTCTAGGCCTGTAGGGTGTCCGAAAATTTTGTTCACGCAAAATATTTTTTCCAAGCCAAATATAGAACGTTAAAGTTNCCCTTTAAAATGTACAGGAGACAGCGTTGCTATCTAATCGGCAAGCTGCTGTTATGCGTAACGAGGCGTGCCATCTATCGACAGCTAGTTTAATAATAATCTTTATTGAACATAAGTACAACATAGAAGACCAATTAATTAATGAAATATTAAATTTGGTTCATTAGTTATCCAGNTCAAAGTTGAGTTTTCTTATCAAATTCAACAATTTGAATAATTCAGGAATACATTATAATATAACACAAAACATTCTATCGAAAAATTTGTATCATTCAGGGATACATTATACCCTGACACAAAACATTCTTGTCCGTGCTTCTTTACGGCTTCGACTTACCATTTAACTTCAAACCTTATTCTAATTTAAATAAACGTCCCGTTTTTGTTTTTCTAATCTCTATAGCTCGCAATCATTCTCGACAACATTGTGTGTGTATATCATAATTAAGATTCATTAATTTTGTGATGGTTTGACATTAGTGTAAAACTTATAAAATGGGAGATGGTAAATTAACACTAACGTAGTATAGGTAGAGATAGAGAGATTGCGGCTGTGGGCTCTGTTAAACAGCACCTCAAACAAATCAGTGAGACTTAAATCTAAATGAGAAAACAATGTAACGAAAAGATTTCTTCAGTCTGTTATTGGCAGCCACGTTTTGAGCAAAGATGGAGTTTTGCCAGTCGCGAATCTGAATGGTCAGGGTCGTGAGAACCTTGCAGAAATTTGAGTATATCATTTTAAAACGTGTCATACTTCTTGGCTGGGAGAGGTTTCGATTGTTGTTTTGGGTCATCGCGTAGAGAAGGATTTTTTTTTCTTTCATACAAACGTGTGATGCAGCCTAAGACTGTTCAACCGACGTCGGTTGAGCATGAGGCTAGCTTGTGTGCTCCCACACACAGTCTAGGGTTCGAATCTTAAGCCGACAGTGGCAGAACCAGTCTACCAACTCGTACCAAAAGTCTTGGGTTGGGTTTTGTGAATGATCTTCATGTCGATGTTTGTTATTGTCCATTCCTCTCCATTATTAAAATAATTTTGTTCATCGTCTTGAAATGACCCATCTGGTGTCGTTGCTACATAGTACAACACGTATAGGCTTAATCATTGTCATCACCGAATGTGAATGTCCTTGGTGTCATGTTTGCGATTTTCCATTCACCTTTATTTAACAGTCATCGTAATCGAGAAGTGACGCAGCAGGTGTCAGGATGATGTAAAACAATATCATAATTATTAGAATGTGCAGCACTACTACATTGTGCGATAGTACCGGAGCGATATAACTTTAGACTTGTAACTTGAGTATGTAATTTATTTGCATTTTCAGGTATGGTTTATAAAGTTACATTATAAAAGTATAGGGATTAAGTTTGAGGGAAGTATGAGTGACGACTATGCATACGAGCTTTTCTCTACTGCTGCTTCAATTATACCTGTAATACGAATTATGACGTATTGCGGTTGTGTGGAGATTTAAGTATCTGGATTATGCGAGTCCCGTTATAAATTAATGGCCTGTATGACTCCTTTCTAGCATATCGATAAAATATTAAACACTCGCAGATTCTACCAGCTAGCTAACCATCAAGTTTAGCAGAAGAGTTTACGTTTTTTAATTAATTAGTAATTTATTGCAAAGGTTATTGGTTAGCTAGTAAAGTTTGTGAATGTAAAGTAGTTTACCGACATCTAAGAAAATACAAGTTACTGGTTTTCTGTTGCATTTGAGTATATGTCAAAGTTCAACAGACATTGTCTATATAGCATGGCATTTCACGTATGTAAGGAAGCGGAGAACTGCATTTTTGAAAACTTGTAGTTGGACATTTAGTAGCCTAAATATGACATTGTTTGTAGTTGGACATGGATTAAATATTGACTAGTTTAATCTTGCTTAACATACCTTATTTGAGCAAAGTGCTCAAATTAAAAACAAAGAATTTGGCAAGTGTTGCACTTGTAGGATACCTTTGAGGAATTGCCGACCTGCTTTGTGTAGTGGTCATCAGCGGACTAGGCCTTGGTTATGTCCACACGTGTTTTGAAATTAGCTATGTTTCGTGTACCTTTAATATAATAAAACATTTTCAAGGCATGTCTGAAGCAGCAGCGAACCTTAGGAAGGAAAATGTTAGCTTTCGTTTCGAACTTCGGGAACTGTGAGAGAGACATTTGAATTTGATTTGTTTCACTTTCTCTTCGTAGGAAGAATGTTGGAAGGTGTTATTTGGTGAAGCGGATTGAATAGCAATGGAGCCTTTTCAAGTATCGAACTTAGTTCGCTTCGTTTTACATAAAAGTTTAGTGGATAAAAGCTGAAGTGAATACCTGAGTAGTGTTGTGCCAGTAAGTTCTTGTGCTGTGTAGAAATAGAAATACGAAGTAATATACGGATAAACCGAAGTTTGACTTGCTTAACAAACTTACGAATGGTTTAATGATAGCCGAGTGTGTGTGGTGTTTTGATGTATCGATATCGAAGTATCGAGTTTCTAAAATTTCTAATTTTAAATATCGACATTGATTTTGTGAAGCAGCAAATTTGGAATATCGAAATGGAACTTCCAAAATTTCGAAAAACATCGAAATGGAACTTTCTAAATTTCGAAAAACATTGACATCAAATATCCTAAATATCGAAATCGGATTGACGAAATTTCGAAAAATGGCTATATTGAATTTACTGAATTTAAAAAGTCGATAATCGAATTTACTAAGTTTTGATAAAGTCTATATCGATATTCACAATTAGCAGAATGGTTGGGATGAATATAACGAAGTGAGTTTTACCTCGATGAATCGTCTCTTGCACGGATTGTCTTTCGTTCGACTGTTCAAAAGTAATTTTGAAAGGGGTGTACAAATTTTGACTAAACTTACCAGACTCTTAGAGAGGATCAAGTGACAGTATGTTTGTTGGACAGTGCTGTCTGCCGTCTTCAAACATAATGGAGGTCCAGGTACCGACCCAAATAAGTTTTGGGGATTACTAGTGTATAGAGGGTGTCCGAAAATTATCTTAACTTTAATAGTAAATGGACAAAAGAAAGTAAAGATAATTTTCGGACATCCTCTATTACAAGATTCATTTTTTAAGAACCAAAAGTACAACGCAGTGAGAGTGTAGAATATGCCTCATGTGTTACAGTTATTAGTCTGTTTTAGTGGCGCTTGTTAAATTGGTGTTAAGAAATGCAATAGTCAGCGACAAGGACAGTAGAAGCCGTGACCTGAGCTAACCCCTGAAATCTGAGCCAGCGGGACCAGCGACCGCAATTTAGGTAAAAGGATGAATAAGAGAAAGGATCACTACCGACTATAGTAAAAATGCTAAATCGATCAAATTTGTACTTACACTAAATTTGATATCACCAGTCGAAAAATATCAACAGCGTAAAATTGCAATGCGGATTAAAACAAAGAACGAAGGTTTTACGATAATTTTATCTTTTACGGTTTTTTCTAAAATTAGTTAGTAGCCTATTTGTGTGTCAGGGTGTTTCATTGTAGTGGTTGATCATATACATTTGTTTATCCATCGTTACTTCCCCGTACATCAGTGGTACAATGTAAGTTGGTAAACGTTCGTTATGACGTTTGCCATCAACGTGGCATCATCATCAGATAAACGGTTCATAGAGAAAATGTTCATAAATACAAGAATATAGACGGTACTTGCTAACCGAGAGGTTGGCCTAGTGGTTAGAGTGCTCGCCTCCTGATCGGGAGGTCCCGGGTTCAATTCCCGGGGCCGGCTCCTAGCCCTGGGTAAAAAGGGTTATCCTAAGAGTCTGCCTGTGAAGCACTCCATACTAAGGTATGATCGTAGGCGTGTTCCGGGAGGCACGTTAAAGGCGGGTCCCATCGATAAGTGTTCGATGTAAAAGATCCCACCTCCGGCTATGTATCGGCTGAGTGGCAAAATTCAGTTATCCTGAAGCGTCATTACGACGCGTATGGGGTCTCCATTAGACCTGAGATGTCATAACAGTGGGACCATAATCCAATAGCAATAGGTACTTAATAACGCAGACGTTTGTGTCGAAATTATTCGATTTATTTGTTTACATGTAGCCATATCTACCCACGACTTTCCACTTCTTGCAGGTTGAAACGCTGCTTTCCGACGTCATTTTCAACGCTGCAAGCTGCCAAATCTCTGTAACCGATTACAAATACGATGCATTCTGAAGAATGATTATCTTGCATAGAAAAATTGTATCTCCCACCCCATCATTTTGTTGCGGTTTTAACTTATTACTGTATAGACGCCATGTTTGCGAAATCTGTTTACGACGGGCTGGTAGTTTGTAGCGTTGACAACTGGTTACAGGGCAGCGCTTTGTGCGAAAAATACATATCCGACGCAGCGCGAATATAAAATGGGATTGATATTTTATTTTATGAAGCTGACGGGAGTGTTTCGCATTCGCGCACTGACCATTTTGGTGTATTACATGAATCTTACAGCGCTGCAACCTGTTATATTCGGCTTTTATCCATGATTTAATATTTTAGTGACTGATTGGTGTTCTGGACAACAAAACTCGGCTGATAAAGTAGCCAACTAAAAGAGGTTACAAGAGATGTACTTGTATTTGGTTAAGTTGCCAGTTTAAAACATGATCGTCACATGGAAGTAACTGAGGTGATAACTATAGCCTTCCAAAATGCACATAACTGTGAAAGTGAGGTGTATCGCGTTGCTGAATTATGACATTAAAAAGTTCGGAATGTAAAAAAAAAAAGTTGATTTGGTAAAACAAAAGTGTATTGGGCTATTCAGGCGATAAGGGACTATGCGTTGTTGTGCGAGGCATCTGATAAACGCACCTGCTTGTGCTAAGCATGTACTCTTGTGATTAAACTGTGGTACAGGAGCAGGTCGTTGAAAGTGGGGAAGCGTTTCTTCTTATCACTGCTGGCGTTCGATTTCCCCGGAAGTCTTCACATCCGCCGGTTATCAGCGGACTGAGAACAAAACGAATTATCGATCCTAGTATTTCTTGTGCGGTTGGGTGACTTTGCGGCATGGCGCCTCCTTTCCTCATTCTGTGGTGGTTGTCGCTGCAATGACAGTTTAATCAAAAACCTTTTTTCCCCTCTTAGTAGATATGAATGCGTCCAGTCGTCTTTGAAATAACAAGTAGCGTATGGGAAATACGGTTATATATTGCGATTCAGCTTGTACTTGTACATGCACAGTATTACATTTATATTCCCATTAAGAGGCAATACATTGGTCTTCGTGGGTGGGACATAACCATGTCATTTAATTTGGAACTAGTGTTGTATTTGGCGAGTGTGTTGCCCTTAAGCGAATATTTATATAATTTGCCTTTTTTTTAGAAATACCCTTAAAAAATATGTTTAGGAAAAGTGATATCCACTTGTACACGTCAAAGCCATGAGGGGGTTGGTTGTTCACCGCCTTCGACAATGTGATGACCCCAGGTGGATTGTTAGTATAAATTAAGATGTTTTGAAGTTTTTTTATGGTTATCTAGCGAATATTAACCGTCATCGTTGCATTACAGAAACAATTTTCTTGTTTTACTGTAAATCCCCTGGTACTTCATTGTGTCCAAGGGAGATGCCTACCACCTCTCGCCACATGAAAAGTCATGATTTGGAAGTGATGCGTTTAACATGGCTCAGTTCGTGTTTCCAAGAGAGATTGTTCATATTTAAATTAAAGCAGTCTGATTAGGTTCACTTTTGAAATTGACCGACGTTATCGTTATAAGTGCGTGCATAGATACAACGTGTAGACAAACACTACACTTGTAAAACACGAAGAGTTTTATCGATAACAAGGTTAGGGGATGCCTTGCCTGTTTATGTCCCCAGACATTTACGGTAACAGAACAGGTTTGAATTAAGCACGAAAAGCGGAGTAGTAATGCATGTGCACTATTATTTAGTCGTATATAATACAAACGACACTTGCGTGACTCGTAGGGAACTACTCTGTAATTAGACGTGTAGTTGAATAATTGAAGAATACCTACAGAAAAAAAGAAGCTAAAATTGCCGAACAAAGGCGTTTTGTAAACAACCAACATATTCACAGTTCATTATTATTTGCTTAGAATAAGCAGGACTGAAACCATGTTGGATTTTGGGTTGGTAAGAGAATGCACTAAACGTAAACGTGTATTACGAAGTAAATGTTCCATTGTTTATAACACAAATGCCCTGTATGATTCTATAGTTTGATAGAAATAAGTTTGATAATTTGTGTATTGACTATTTGAGTTTATGGTTTCATGGTTCTAATTGCGATGGTGTAATGGAGATTCTACCTGCGTCATAACGACGCTTTACGATGAATGTTGCCACTCGACACATAGTCGGTTGTGGTTTCTTATACACCGAACACTTACCGATAGGACCCCACTTTTAACTTCCTGCCCGGAAAACGCCTACGATCATACCTTTGTGTGGAGTGATTCTCCGTAGGAAAACCCTTTGTTGTCAGGGCTGGGAATGAGCCTTGGGATCTGAACCCGGAAGTACCGATCAGGATAATTTTTGAAAAACGTAAAAGGTGCATGGAGGCGTTTGGCGAATTACTTTGTGAAAGGTGTGTTGGAATTGTATGTTAGCCTTGGTTCAGAGTAGCCTTATATCCTTATCGCTTGAACAGACGATAAAATACATCACGCCCTTTTGAGGCAAAACTAACGTAAGTTAGTGTAGTTTATCAGATGGACTAATTAACCATGCTTGTTATGCAGTTTACTTACAAAAAGCCAAGTTTAAAAACTTGCTATCGTTGAAGTCTTCCACCAGCAGTGCTCTTAAATGATTTATTCCAATACTGTTCATCGGCATTGAGAGACAGTAGTGAGCAGTTTTAGCTCGTGTGCTGATAAAGTCCGATCTCCTGGACCATTTGAAAGTAAAAGCTGTTTTGATGTCAAAAATATTAAGTTGTACCGTATGAAGACCGAGCGTTGAGATAATGTATGAAACTTATTTTTTAGTGCAGGTGGGATGAAAGTCGTTCTTTTCAATTCGATCTTCTACTATTTGAATTAATGTTGAAGCCTACAGTCGTATCTCATTTTTGTTTAGTGGTCGTAGAAGTCAACATTAGCTGTAGGAAAAAATGGCAAGTTCTTGTCGGAGAACATTGCTCTAACTACGTATTTAAAAACAAAGGTAGATAGATAGATACTCTTGGCAACAAATGAGGCCCGTGGATGCTTTCAAATGGGTCACCTTTATTTAGGTCTTCACTTACGTAGATTTTTTTCCGTGATGACCTTGAATATCTGGTTAAAATTTTTGGTTATAACCGTGTTCGCGAATACCAGTCGCGCTGGAACTATCGTGGGAGATGGGTACCTACTTCCTTTGTACTGATTTGAAGGCGCATTCCGGCCTCGGACCTCCCTGGTCCTCCGGCAGGGCCATAATCCTCTGGGGACTTAGGGCTGTTGAGAGGAATGGATGAACGGTTCGGACCACACGTGGACAATGGCCGACCGTAGGTATGCAGCTTCTTCAAGGCCGAAAATGCCCCATTGGCGTTGAGTCTGCCTTGCCTGCTTTCACTCATGATCCTTTAGGACAAACAGGGGCGTTGAAATTTCTCACTCCAAGCACATGCTGTGAATTTGTCGATGAGATTTGCATTCTTAATTGATTCTGTAGAAACGTTNAACACGTAATCATTGTCATTGTTCTTGTTTCATTTTTTTGGAAATTCTCGTGAAAGGTGATAAAACATGTGGATGATTGTATCGATACAGGGTGGAATATTTCACGACGATGATAATTACACCTGTAAAGCTTAGACTAAACTCAAGAACGCCTGTGCACGCCTACGTAGCAACGCAACGCACTGCCTCTAACAAACTATCGACTCCAAAACTGACCATATGCCTTCGCTTTGCGTCTTTGAGTACAACACAAACGAGTAGCAAAATACCGGTGTCACAGGAAATAATGTGTCTCAGTATTTCGATCTGGCCGAACATTATTTCCTAGGAAATAAGGTCCGGCCGGACCAGAATCACTATAATGGGGACAGTTTAAACTGTCTCCCTCTAGGATATTATGTCTCCCCTTCGAAATATGATAATTACATGTTAAATCAATGTAATATATACATCCAACGATATATAGGAAATAATGTATCCCCTGGCTAGTGTATTTGGTCTCCCCAGTCCCACCGTTTAACGTATATATTCCATATTTTGTAGGGAAGACATTATTTCCTGGCTAGTATATTTCGGCTCCCCAGTCGTATCGTTAGATGTATATATTACAATGATTTAACATGCAATTCTTATTTCGTAGGGGGAAGATAATATCCTAGAGGCAGACAGTTTAAACTGTCCCCACCGACAGGTTGGCCTAGTGGTTAGAGTGCTCGCCTCCTGATCGGGAGGTCACGGGTTCAAATCCCGGGGGCCCCTGGGTAAAAAGGGTTATCCTACGAGTCTGCCTGTGAAGCACTCCACACTAAGGTATGATTGTAGGCGTGTTCCGGGAGGCACGTTAAAGGCGGGTCCATTCGATAAGTGTTCGATGTAAAATCTCCCACCTCCGGCTATGTGTCGGCTGAGTGGCAAAATTCAAAATTCANTTATCCTGAAGCGTCATTACGACGCGGATGGGGTCTCCATTAGACCTGAGATGTCATAACAGTGGGACCATAATCCAATAGTAATAGCAACTGTCCCCATTACAGTGATTCTGCTCCTAGGAAATAATATACGGCCGGACAGAAATACTGGGAGACATTATTTCCTGTGACAACGGACATACTAATTGCTGCAACAGTGGTTTCTCATGGATCGTCACGATTTTTTTGACAAATTTCGGTATGTGAAGAGGTTTTGTCATAAGTGTTCGGAAGGCTGCGAGTGTTTCAGTGCCTGATGTCCCGCCAACATTCTCGTCCCATATTTGTGTTGCAACTATAGATATTTGCCTCAGTTTTCGCAATAATTGCTGGGTAGTAACATTTTTCTTTTTGTAGAGAAGTCGAATCAGCATCAATAGTAGGCTACAAGCTTGACTTTGTAAATGCATTAAGTATTAGCCAATACCATTTTCCAAATCGGCTAGCGGCGGTACTTTGCTTACTAACTACGCGACTTAAGCTTGGTTGCACCTTAATGGACATGAAAGTACTGTCAAAGAGATTAGTACCTAACACGGGATTTGAATCCCGAACGCGAGGATACAGAGTCCGATGAGGTGGTCACAAGACGAGCGAGTTAACAAACGTAAAATTATTATAATTAATATACGAGTCTTTATTATTAAGTTCTTTCGTGCTAATAAGCCAGTTACAGAAATCAGTCTGGCAATTTCATTTTTAACACCCAAAGCGTAAAAAGAAATAATTGGGGGTTGCTTCGATAAACATTAGGCCCTACAAATACTGTATATATGTTTTTTAGATGTAGTATGTACAGAGTAATTGTTTTCCGGCCCGAAGACCGAGATGAAGCTACTTTCCTGATAAGTAGTAACTACCCTATTTCTTTGTCCCAGAAATAGCTTCGAAGTGACGAGTCTCTTGAAGTCTCTTTCATTAACTTGAAAATGTTTGCTTTTTCCTGATAGACCGGTGCTAGCAACTGAACACCCACCGCGACTCAATTTTGTTTTTTTAATATAAGTGGGAATTTCATATTTAAATATAAAAGGACTGTCTTCGTGACAGATTTTGTGTTCGTCATGCGTAAGCTGTTTTTCCCGTTACACAGAATAAAATTCACAGACTAGTGAAAACTGTTATTCACTATGCTCCAAGACTTGGAGAGAATGGAAGAAAATAAAACTGAGAAAGGACACTGATTGCTAAGTATGCGCATTCATTTGAACTTACGAAGTTGGCGAGGGTGTTAAAGGAATGAGCCTTAAGATAGGACTGTCAAGTCAGCGGAATTGTCTTTTTTTTACTTCGCTTTCGGAAAAACAAGCAAGCATCGGGTCACAGGAAAGTGGCGTCACCAAGTTATGACTTAGATGAACAAATAAACAAGCCCTGAGAAGAAGTTGAGACGGTCAGACTGGTGGCCTTCACCGACGCCTGCCCTGAAAAATTCTCTGGACCGAGCAGGGCAGTTGGGATTGTAAGTCTGGATTTTGACATAATTTTCAAAAATTCTCCTAATTTACTTTAGTTTGTGAAATGGGATCTGAAAACTTCTTACTTCGATTATTTTGTGCAAGCACCTGTATTTTGTTTCCTATGTTACCTGTATATAGTCTTTGTTTATTTCGAATGCTGGGGACCGACAGGTTGGCCTAGTGGTTAGAGTGCTCGCCTCCTGATCGGGAGGTCCC
>KZ869883.1:17965-29031 GCA_003456935.1 Machilis hrabei | reverse complement strand
TATAGGTATTCACATTTAGACACTGCAGTGTGCATGACAATACATTTGATTTCGTTTTCAATTTGTGATATTTAACATTATTATACTTTTAGTTGTTTGTAACTTTGCATCACATGGACTCTATAATGTACTTCAAATTAGCAATGGGAAATACATTTTTTTTAATTACGTGACTTTTTTTTTTGTACTGACCGTTCGATCAATTCCGCAGATTGCTTTATTAGGAAGCAATTTGTTTTCAGTGATAATAAGGATGTGTTCATTTGTAGTGTATATAGGCCTATTATATTGAAAGTATATTACAAATATAAAATGAACCAAGGTTTATAACCTATATTGACAAAACTAAAATTTTATTCAGCCTACATGAAATTTAAAAGCATTTTTAATTTAAATAAAACAAATTGATTTAAATTAAAAAAATCAGATTTAAATTTAAAAAATCAGATTTATTTGATTTTTTTTATAAAAATCACTTTTTTCTTGAACCCTGGTTTGGGGGACATATTTGACATTGTTAAGAGGTGTTTATTTTTATTTTCAGGAATCTTTTAGTGCAGTTATTGATATGCAGGATGGTGTTGTTATTCACACAACACGAGGAATTACAAATATTCTTGGGTTTCCAAAGGANATGTGGCTAGGACGTAGCTTCATCGACTTTGTTCATTCTCGCGATCGCATTGCCTTTGCAAGCCACATCACGAAAGGTGTTGCTAACCCAGATGCGAAAAATGGTATGCAGTTTTAATCTTTCATTTTTTTTATGTCGCACTGTACTCGTTGTTTGCGACATTAATTATGACGAACACTAATATTTATAAATTTTAATGAAGTGTATTCTTTTGGAACATTGTAGGTCCTCCTTTTAAGAGCACCACTTTTTACTGCCGACTGAGGAAGTATCGTGGTTTGGTGTCGTCTGGGTTTAGCGTGACAGAAAAGAAAGTAGCGTACATTCCGTTCCGTCTGACAATGTCGTTTAAGGAAGAAGGTGCAGGTAAAAANAAAGTTGGCGACTTAACACCGTCAGAGGCCGCTGCAGGCAAACCAGAAGGTTTGAAGGAGGCAGCCACTCCTATCATCTGTCTACCTTCAAATGATCGTGTCCAGTCAAGTTCACCTGGTATCTTTTTGGTGATAACAGCAGCACCAATAAATTCTATATTTAAATGTAAGTAAACTTTTTCATCTGAAGGACCAAGAACCAGTAGTCAGTGCATTGTGAAGATAACATTTGAATATGTTGTTGTGTACCTTTTCTTTGCATAGTTTCACCCTACAACATATGGTGCTGCCGTACGGATATTGATGTGCTGTTGCTCTTTCGTTCAAATCATTTGACAACCAATCTTATACCTTGCTCGCTACGTGCTTCCTGTAGCTGTACAAGTCTAGAATATGCAAACCTCAAATTATTTTTTTGTCACTATGCGGAATCCAAAAGTGATAAAACTCGCAATGAAGGGTGCTGCCATCTATTATCCATTTTTATACATATTTCAATAGCGCNCGAGTTTAGCTTCGTAATTACGTATTTAATCACAATTTTTGTCGTATAAAAGTACGTGTTTACATTCAGTGTTAACCTTATTTTATACAAAAGCCATTTGAATATTAAAATATGATAATTTATGAAGGACTATGATGAAATATGTTCAGAATCAGATATTATGATGAAATGTGTACAGAATCAGTTATTAGATGGCAGCACCTACCGTCACGAGTTTGTCAAATTCGGATTCCGCTTAGCAACACATTTCTTTACGTGGGCGANATAGGGCTTTTACCCNCTACTTATTCTAGGTCAGTATACCGTAGCTTATCAGTAAGTCCATTTTTCAGCCATTTTAGAAGATGATAGAGGAAGNATGTAGCATGTGAGGTATAAAGTGGTTATAATATGATTTGAACAAATGAGAAAAAACAAAAATATCCCTAAGGAAAAATGTGTGGCAATAAACTGTATTTTGTTGGGTAAAATTATGCAAGGAAAATGTTGTCTACAACATATCCGAAGCTCATCAAAGTCCGTGCGCTTCTTTCTGGGGGCTTCCCTTGTCAGTTACAAAAGTACAGTACTGTACATGCAATATTTCTTTGAAAATGTTTACTTGTGCTCAACTATTGTCATCAGAGTTTGCAGTATTTTTAAGGTATAAAAAATGGCAAATTCAGCTATTATATTGTTACTGTACTTGTAGATCCAGANGAGGCTCTTTTATCCCCGAAATTTGGAACGAGGCACGGAATAAACTGTACTTTGAGNCACGTGGACAGCGAGTGTGTGCCTTACCTTGGCCACCTTCCACAGGANATGGTCGGATCGTCGATTTTCGATTACTACCACCCAGAAGATCTACCTTATCTGAAAGATGTCTATGAAACTGGTATATACTAAAAAAAAGTCTACCACTCTGTACTAAATTGGTCTGTTGATTATAGTAGTGGAATTCATTGTGCATTTCCTTTTTTCAGTCGTGAAAGGACAAGGCAAACCGTTTCGTAGCAGGCCGTACAGGCTCCGTACTCAGAATGGCGGATATGCGCTTGTCGAGACGGACTGGTCGTGTTTTATCAACCCGTGGTCAAGGAAGCTAGAGTTTGTTATAGGGCAACATCGAATACTAAAGGTAATACTGTGCACATACTTGAGTTTGCTTATAATTGTGCAGTAGATCTGTTGTGTGTGTTTTTTTTTTCAATTTTGACAGGACACTTAAATGTGTTTGTTGTACACCTTTAGTCATTGACATTGTTGTGTAGTGGTCAGTTGTTCAAATCACACATTTACANAATTTATGATTTTTAATGTCAGTTGCATGTAAACACGATATCTCACTACATTAANACAAATCCACACATGCCTGGTTTATACACCACACACTGTTAAAGAGCTTTTGAATGAGCTTACATGACTTAATGTGGAAAATATTTTGTGTCTATCAGAGGGGTATAAAGTTTGACATCACAACATGCAGTTTTTAGTATTTTTTTATTACGTGTTTTCAGAATTTAACCTTCTAGTTCATGATTCTAGAGTTTGTTGAAGATCATTGTAAATCGTTGTAAAATAACAGCAGCATGTTAGTTTACTACAAATGAAAAAGTTTGAAAATGCCTAACTCCAATTGTTAGCATCGTCATGTTAAAAAATTNATATTGGGGTCACGTCGATAAGCGTTCCAATAAAGAGAACTCGCCACTGGCGGTTCGAGCGAGTGGCATCATTGCAATGTGGGTATTGTCTCCAATAGTCCAAATATTTGAAAAGATGGGTCCGTAGTCTTCAAATACATTGTGCCATACTTCGGGAAAGAAAGAAATTACAACCTGAAAATGTGTATGAAAAGACCTTAAAAAAAATAAGCACGGAACATGTCTTCGGTACACTGCCAAAAGTAACCAAGTCAAAAATTCTCTTTTAGAGGAAATCATATCAAAAAGTAACAAAATTTTGTTTTAACTGTTTTACAATAGTAACACATTTTATGCCTTATTACTTGTACATGATTTCAAGATTATAAATAAATTGTTATTAAGATACACAGATTATAAAGAAGTAGATCACATAATGTCATTTAAATATTTTTTAATTGGTCACTTTGTCAGGAAACTTAGTGTTAGTTGCATAACACTGCTATGGACCTCTTAAGATACTCGTGGAATCTGGCATTTGCAAACGAAAGAGTAGTAGATGTTCTGGGTTCAAGCTCTGGTTGGGGTCAAGAGTATTACATTAAAATGTTAACAAGTTTCTTTGTTTTTGCTTGGGGGTGTAGGGTCCCTCAAACCCAGATGTTTTTGCCACGCCTTCTGCGGACGATTCCTCGTCAGTCTCGGAAGAGGTAGTGAAAGAAAGCAAACCGATCGAAGAGGAGATAAAACATCTGATGAACGAGGTAAGAAAAGGAAGGAAAATCATTGCAGAGGTGGTGAAACAAATGATAAGCAAGGTAAGCAAAAGGTATTTCGAAATGCAAACTTGGTAGTTTTTTAAACACTTTTCAGTAGAACTTTCCTGGTTTCAGCCAAATAGCTCGTGTAGGAGTGTTATTTTTCTGTGAAATCAAACTTTTCAAGTTTCGGCAGTCTCTTTGCATATAAGAGGTGAGTGTTTTTTTATCTTGCTTAGTTTTCCATACAGTGTCATATCTAGATCTAGAGAATACAGCTCTTGTAAAGCTTTGGTTGCATCAGGCGAGCACATGTATTGTTAAGAGTTTTAGTGTAGTCTAATTCAGGACTCTTTCGAAGAAAGCGACTATGTCTGTGGAGTTCCTTGATATTAATAAAGCTGTATAGTTGAATTACATGTTATTTTTATTAGTGTGCAGTAAATTATTTTTCAGTTTTGTGTTAACAAAATGTATGATTTTTGTATCAGCCATTAAAGATATACATGTTAGTCAAAAGTATGGAAACAGTGCTTATCTGACGTCAATGTTACTGTTAGAAGAAAAATTGCAATTGTGAAGGTCTTTCTCACAGTGAAAGCTGTAAGTCTGAGTGCTTTTTTTGTGTGGCTCCTTCGGGTTTTGAGATACATCGACGACGACATTTTTTATCAGATGGCAACTTTTAGATTTTTTTTCACTACTCAATGGATCATAGTGGTCTGAATGTGATTACAACATTAGTAATTCTTCGCAAAAAATACGGCATGGTGGCCTAGTGAGAGTGTGTTCGCCTTACGTTCGGGAGGTCCCGAGTTTGATCCCTGGGGCCGACTCCTTGCCCCGAGTATAGTGGGTTATCCTACAAGTCTGTCGGTAAAGCACACCACATAAGATCATGATTGTAAGCGTCGTCCGTGAGGGACATTAAAAATGGGGCCCCATCGGTAAATGTCCGACGTAAAAGAACCCACCACCTGCTAATGCGTCGTGTGAGTTTGGAAAACCTAAAGGAATAAATTCGGCAAGCAGTACAACTACTGCCTGCACGGCTACAAAACTCTTTGCGAAACTTTGAAGATAGACTTGCCCACTGTTTAGCAGTAAATTGTGAACACTTTGAACATCTTTTTTAACTTGGGGAGTAATCCTTTGATTGTTTGTCATTTTCATAAACAAATATCCTTATGCCACCATATTTGTAATCAGGACAGTATGATATATCAAATAGTGAAATAAAATCACCGTGTTTCCATTTTAAAAAAATGTCGTTGTCAATGTATCTCAAAACCTGAAGGAGCCACACATAAAAAAACACTCAGACTTACAGCTTTGACTGTGAGAAAGTCCTTCAGAATTGCAATTTTTCTTCTAACAGTAATATTAACGTCAGAATCGCACCGTTTCCATACTTTTGACTAACCTTGTATATCTATTTATACTATAACAATTGCGTTCAAAAGCTTCACACACAGGTAGTGTATTTTTATTTTTTAATTAAGAAATCATTACGTTTTATAGCATGTACAAAAAGTCTTTAAAATGGCAATGTGTAGGGGAATTACAGGCAAATATATAGTATAACCAGTGATAATTTGTCTAAAATTTCCATAGCAAAAGGATTATATGCCTATAAGAACCGTGCTTCTCTTGAATGAGTGATGGCATCAGAAGCATTACACAAGATTTACACCACCATTGAAACACTTGAAAAGGTAAAAATTTGGTAGTCTGGTTTTTGCTGTGATAAATGCACACTCGTCCAAGAAAATAACTGTTTGCTCATTGCATCTGGAGACACATTATCTTTATTTTTTAATATATAGACACTGAAATGTTAAACAAATTATCACTGGTTATATACCGTACTTCTATCTTTTATTTACATACTATTTTATTTAAAATATTTTTGAAGGGGTACATATTTTTTACACACCCTGTGTAATGTGTTCTTAAAATATAATAAAATAGTTACAACATTTTTGTATGTGGAAAATGTAAGTCACAGTTTATGCAAAATTAAAGTTTCATATGGATGGCAAATGTTTAACTTGTGCATAAGTGTAAGTTTGTTCACATTCATTAGTGTTGTTATAGGCATGGCATCCCTGTGCATTATTTACTTTTCATCCTGGAAATACTTTTTTTACACATTAATTCAGAAGAACAAATTATGAGTATTGTTTCCTCTTAACTGCCCACTCGCATTTTTAATAAATTGTTTCCCCCATGATAATGCTAATAGCTTGTGCTGGAAGGCAAAGCTTTTGCCGTGGTTGTATCCCAAGTTTTTATCATCGTAAATACAATCCATGTAGAAAATGTATTTGGTTACATTCTCTAGCCTGTCACTTTTGTGTTCTATTTCAATTTAAATTGCACCTTGGAATAATTGTGCATCACCCGTTTTTGTAGACCGTGCTTCGTAAATCTTCAGACTTCAGCAGACATCAATATTCGTGGCGTCGCAAGGATTTAGCAAATTTTATGGAATCTCTTATGGTGGAAATCACAAAACCTGAACATGCATGGCAAGGTGACAGGCTGTCTGTAAGTATAAAAATATTTTGACTTAATTTGTCTCATTTGTGTGCCATACTTAACTATTTATTCTACATGACAGGATTCGGTCATGCTGGGTGAAATATCTCCGCATTACGAATACGACGGCAGCAGTAAAACTTCTACAGAAACGCCGCCCAGTTACAATCAGCTAAATTACAACGATAACATACAGAGGTAAGAAAACACAAATTTTTAATGTAACAATATTATCTTTGTGTCTTGCAAAGAGTAGCTAATGATACTTTTGTTTAATTCAGATTTTTTGAGAGTAAACCTAAGACGATGAGCAAAGACGAATCTGCCGACAGTAAGATGGAAACGAACGCTTCTCCGATTCCGTCTAGTACAGAGGGCAAGAGCTCGCCAAATGTCGATTCTGGATCGGAACAGATAAACAGGTACGAAAAGGTGAAGTTGAAGCAAGCGGTTTACAGTGTATCTGTGTACTTTGTGTATTAGGAACTTTTTATTCAGCAGATTGCTATTTACTGTAATATTAAAACAATTCATCTAAACGTAGCACTTAAAAGCTACTTAAACTTCATCCGAAGTTCCATGGATATGAGCTACCGAGATCCCAGCTCGGTCCAAAACCTGATCATGCCAACAAAATTCAGTGCAAAATGGATTATGTCTGAAATTGTTATGTAAATGTTTCCCTAACAAGTTCTTGTGTTAGCTGTTGTTGTCCAAATAAACTAGTAAGATTGACTTAATAGTAGGGACACAGGCCTAATTAAAACAAAAATAAGGATAGTTCAAAATGATGCTGTTATTCTTTTAAGTTTTATTTTGCATCTTCTGTGTAGTGACTGGTGTTAAGTAGTTTGTTGTATTAGTGCTCTTGTATGCTGGAATTTATTTTTTCTCCTAAGGTGTGTAAAGTATTGGTTTTAGATCGAAATAAAGACCATCAGCCCAAAATTTGATTTCTGTAAATCTGAGCTGAACTTTAGAAGTAGTTAAAAGTTGCAGTGAACATTGAGCTCAGTCAGAATTTGGCTACAGAATCAAATTAACAGTGCTGTTACACATTAGCAACTTAACTGAACATATTATATGAAAAATTACATTTTTCTTTGAGTTCTAACTATGGTGCAGTTGGTTAAGAAATCGAGTTTTGCACTGAATTCATGGTTCACTTCCAACACATGTTGCAACAGTGTGCCATCTTAAACATAGGGTTTGGGGGAACATTGTACCNTAAGTGTTGTGGCTGCTATTCAAATTTGGATGATTTAAATTTTCACTGCATATTTTTTTTAGTTTGTGTGCATTTATTATTTATAGGCTACGAATTGTAACTTGATTTTACGCAATTGGTAATTCAGTTTTGTGGTTTTCATCCCAATTATTTGTCTTTGTTTTGTTTACAGAAAATCTGATTCTCCAGTAACTGGCAGTAATAGTGGAAGTGGAGACAGCAGAAGTGGAGGCGAAGAGAGAGAAGTAAAGACAAAAGAGAAATGCTACAAGATGCCTCTTCTTACCAAGGCTGTGCTTTCAAGGTATGTGGTTGGCATTGAAGAATGCATGCTGTCGTCTGTATGCACCAGTATATTTCAAACCTGATACGAGGCTCGTGTGATCTCTTTGGCATGCAGTTCTGATTCAGGACTGTAGGCTGCTTCCAGTCTAGATCCTCTGTGAAGGTAGTAATATTAACCGTAGACATGTTGGGTCTTAACTTAAGGCATGACATGTTTGTATACAGTGTCATAGAGTAATACTACATTTAGATCTACATATATTGGCCCTTCAGTAGAATTGAAAATGCTGTGATATCTTGCTAGCTTTGTGATACATACCTGCTTGATCATCAGAACCATTTTGTATATATGCTGTAGAGTTGAGACCTACTATTAGTCTGACAAGTAAACCTTCTCTCCTTTGATACCGGTTTGCCGGAAACCCATATATTTTCTGAAAGCTTATGTCACAAGTAGAAAAATTGTGAAATCTTAGGGGCAGAGGGACAAGCGTTTAGGAGCTGTAGGACCCACAAAGTATCATTAAAGTGTTGGAAACATGACACCAAAAGTTGCTAAAATGCTCGTTTCACGTATTTATATGAACTAATACTATGGTAAGAAGGTAGAAATCTCAATATAAAGGAAGAAACAATATACGTTGGGATGTTGAAAATGTGACTTGTTATTGACTTCAAACAAAATCTATTACAAGAGACAATCAATCAATTCATCAAATAAACAGTGAGACGNGCAGAAAGACAGTTCACAATGGGCACATTTTACAAAAGCGATAGCCTNACACTTTGCACACTCGTCATTTGTCAATGAATCGAAGCAGTAATCCATTGGCGCAATCCATATTCCAGGTTCGTCGTCCAAGTATCCGCCCTTATAAAAAGCATACTTAATCAAGTTCTTGAAACGAGGAGCNCTGAACTGATATAGGGAAAAGGACTGCAGGGCCAGAAAACTATCGCAATGCCAAATGTGCTTTGTGGGTCCTACAGCTCCTAAATGCTTGTCCCTCTGCCCCTAAGATNTCACAGTTTTTCTACTTGTGACATAAGCTTTCAGAAAATATATGGGTTTCCAGCAAACCGGTATCAAAGGAGAGAAGGTTTACTTGTGAGATTCGAGTCGACCGATCTCCTTTCAAGTCGGCATTTGGCACGTACAGTCGTGTGAATTGTATTGCTAATCATGAAGTTGAATGGTGTATTATATAGCATTTTTAATATTGAAAGATCCACGTACATTGAATGTTTGTTCTTTGTTTATGTCTTTGCAGTTGATCATGTATCTGGGGGGGGGGGGGAATATAATTTGGCTTTATATGTAGATCTATAATATTGTGTTCCTCACAAATATTGCTTTTTCTATATAGGCATAATGAGGACATGGAGAAGATTATGGTGCAGAAACACAAAGACCGAGCAAGAGGATCGAGTGTAGCAGAAAGAGACAGCAAATTGAAAGAACCAAGAAGCAAAATGGCAAGTGAAAAGATTAGTTTTATTAGTATTTAAACGCAAACGGTTCATTTCGTAACTTATATGAACGTAACTGATAAGTTTCTGGTCTCGCCTTGTTCAACAGCTTTATTTAGCGTTGCTACAAAAGAGAACTCACAATTGTTGGTTTTTAACTGGTTACCCTCTGCCTTATATAAAATCATTCGCCAGCGATCGACGTCTATATTAGCCTGGATTTGGTTTCGAAGGTTGTTTAGTAGTTCCACAGTCTTGCCAACAGATGTTAGAACCATCCACACCACAAGTGAGTGATGCTGCCTTATTTTTTAAAATATTTCCAAAAATAAATTGAAAATAAATTAAAATTGTATTTTGATGATGACTAACTTTTAATTTTTGCAGTTTTTAGTGTTGGTGATTTGTAGATAGATTTCTTTAAACAATCTACCTATTGCAGAAGCCCTCATGATGCAACTTCTGGAACATTTCACCGATCGTGATCCCCAGACCCCAAAATTACCCTCTGTTCAAAAGTTTATATATATAAACTTTTGAACAGAGGGTAATATATATATGGGATAGAATGGATCTTGTGGACAGGGTAGCTACCGTAGATCTTAACAGATTTCAATTAAACTTTACACACACATTTATGGGGTCAATACGAAGACTAAGTTTGTAAATGGAGGAAATCTGTTTTTAAATAAAGCCGCCATACTGGAAAATGGCGGTCAACATTTATTTTGAAAACTGTGTATATTTTGGAAAAATGTTTCCAACAAAAGTTATTTAGAATTAAATGACTTTATAAAAAAAGGTTCTTATCATTTTTTCGATAAGTTTCAAAATAAAGCCACCATGCAAAATGACGGACAAAACCGTTTTTTACATTTATTTTGAAAACAGTGGATTTTCTTACAAAATGTTTTCATCAAAAGATATAAAACACTAAATTTCCTATAAAAAAAAGTTCTCTTACGGGTAATTTTTTTGATAAGTTTAAAGATAAGCCCTAAAAATTAGAAATATTTGAGAAAAAAAACAAAGCTTTAGTCCCTTTACACTAAAATTTATATTCATGAACATATGTAATTTGATTTTGTATAACTGTTATATTAAGGAGGCTTTAAAGATGTCACGAGATCATGTAAGAATTATAGAAACCCACAGACAAATTTATTAATATATTGTGTTTATTAGTTGCCATTTGTTTAATTATTATTTATTTTTCACCAGCATATCTTGCATGGCACTACAAATCTGCAGATTGGGACGAGCTTCATAACTTATTCCTCTTTTCTTTGGAAGGACTATTGTTTCTCGTCTAACAGCCCACACGTCATAGCCCAATCAGTTACATATGTAATCCTTCTTGGCATGGAAACATTTATTCCTCATTCCACCATAATCTCTAAATCTGGTTCTAAGCCATGGTTCAACAAACGGTTCACTGCTGCAGTATTACAAAAAAATTCAGCATACCGCAAATGGCTTAAGTTGCCCAATGCTACCACTCGCAATACCTTTGTCGAATCCCGTAACTTATGCAAGTCTACCATCGACAAGGCCAAGGACGTTTTCAACAAGTCCATTTATGTGTATCAAGCTTTCATCTTGCCCGAATGGAAGCCGCTCTTTCTGGTCAATGGCCAAAGCAATTG
>KZ869883.1:0-17826 GCA_003456935.1 Machilis hrabei | reverse complement strand
GGAAGCTTGCACATATACAGCCTATCCCTAAAAAAGGTAATAAATCTCTACCTTCCAATTACTGCCCAATAGCTCTGGTATCTGTTNTATCAAAGGTCATGGAAAAGGTGATCAACAGTCAACTTTTGTGTTGCCTAGAGTCCAGCAAATTAATTAGCGATCATCAATATGGTTTTTAACAGGGTCGTTCCACTGGAGATCTCCTTTCTTATGTCTCGCATGTGTGGAGCCAATCACTTGAAACGTTTGGAGAAGCTCAAGCTGTAGCTTTAGACATCTCCAAAGCCTTTGATAGAGTTTGGCACCAGGGTCTCTTAAATAATCTTCCTTCGTATGGCTCTACCACCTTAATTATGTCAGTGGATCTCAAGCTTTCTCAGCAACAGATCTATCCCAAGTAGCAGTTGATGGTGCACTGTCCGATACCTTTCCAATAAATACTGGTGTTCCTCTAGGTTCAGTTCTGTCTCCTACACATTAATGATCTCCTCTCCATTACTACAAATCCCATCCACAGTTTTACGGACGCTAGTACTTTACACTNCAATCTTTCTTTCCAACGTAAACCTTCCCAATCTGACCTTTGTTCATCATGCTCCACTCTAGCTTCATGTGTGAACACAGATATTCAACAAATTCTTCTATGGGGCTCAGAGAATCTGGTGAGCTTCAACTCCAGCAAAACCCAGTCTCATCTCCTCACTAAAAAAGTTAACCAGAATGCTCCTGACCTCATTTTTTCAAACAACGATTTGCTCTATATTACTCTCTTCCCCGATCTTTCCTGGCATGACCATGTATCTGCCGAAGCCAAAGCTGCTTCCAGAAAGTTAGGATTTCTTTTCCGATCCAGGAAATACTTCGCCACTGAGCAACTCTTAACTCTTTACAAGGCTCAAGTTCGCCCTATTTTCGAATATTGTTCACACGTATGGGGAGGCGCCCCTAAAACCCATCTCAATCTTCTCGACTCAATTGAAAGGCGAGCGTTTCTTTAAATCGATGAGCCGTCCCTCACCGGTTCTTTACACCCTCTCTCATACCGTCGTATATAGTCGTGGACCTTTATTTTTTTTACCGTCATTTTCATGGTCACTGCTCTGCTGAGCTCGCAGCTTTTAATTCCTCCTGTTGCCATCTACGTTTGTACCACTAGGCAAAGTGCCTCGGGTCGTCCGTACACGGTCAAGCTTTTAACCCACAGAAAGGCCTATTACAAGTCTACTTATCTCCCTCGAGTTTCCAAACTCTGTAACACTCTACCATCGACTGTTTTCCCTGATACATACAATTATCAAACCTTGAAAACTATGGTTCATAAACACTTGCTTTTTTCCTAGTTCTATGTTTACTTTTGGAAAAAAAAGAGAGTATGATGCAAATTATTCCAGAAAAATGTCAGAGTATGGGGTGCCTAATGGAAAATATTCTTTCTGAGAGCCAACAAAATTTACCTTTTTCTTGCGGCTAGTGTCGGAAGGAGTTTCTCTAATATTCTATTGACATATCTTAATAAAAAATAAAATATCAATAATTGAAATCTGGGAAACCAAGAAAGAAACATTGTGTTTAGAAAGTTGAATTTAACAAATGAAAATAATGTTAAACAATGACAGTTATCCAATATACTTATTTAATCTAGAATTTATATTGGGTCACTTAAACAAAACAGAATAAATATTTACATTATTCATCATCACTATCGTGGAATGTTAGAAGCCAGATAAATAAAGTGTTTTAAGTGTGATGTGCTTTTGTTTTTGTAGGAAGCCAGTCATGGATTGAAAAGGAGTGGATCCCACTCGTGGGAAGGCGAATCGCACAAAGTCANCAAGCACAGTCACGCAGAGGAGTCCAAACAAGGGATATTAGGAATGGCATCTTCGAGCCAGGCTGGCCCGTCAAACTTGTGCCCGCCTTTCTCTCTAACGATTACGCCAATGAACGCCTACCAGCCTTGTCCCACTTACACGTAAGTTTTTTTATCATGCTTGATGCAATTTGTACAAATTGATCTTTTTTTTTATTATGAGGTTAAGCTTTTTTCTTCCTGATGAAATCTTGCATTGGTTGAACATTTTGAGCTGTTTGGGTACAGATGAAATTTCTTCCTTTAGCGTCTTGAATTCTCGGTTAAGATTTAAGAATCCTTGAGCATGTTTTTTTTTATATTATTAGGTTCTAATACATTTTGTAGGTGTATTCCAAAATATTATACAAAATGGGTTTAATAAGGGGCATGCATTTGAATCTGAACGAGTAGTTTTTTATAATTAAAACTATTATATTTAGGAACTGTTCAGTCTTACTTAAACTGACAAGGGAAGTGATTTAGTATTATGGCATATGACAATATAAACGTGATACTAGTTCTGTGTGAAAATAGACTTGCTATTTGTTCAGTGTAAGTGGTTGTGTGGAAACTAATTGTGTATTAACGTAACTGGACACAGCTTTTGTGAATATAAATACTGAGCATTTCTCAAGAGGAAGTAGACATGGCTGTGTACAGTGTGGAGGAGAATTATAAGTTTACTGCTACTGTCAGTAACAAAAGATGCAGTCAGCTCTGAAATGAGTTAACTAACACATATCCTGATTTACTTAGTTCTGTTGAAGTATAGAATGTACTTTGTACCATGTAATCATTATATTTAAATTACCAAAAATCACAATTGTTGTAATTTAATTATAACTGTTATGTAAGGCATTTTCACATTATTTCAATAGAACCGACTGAATCGGGATATGTATTAGCTAACTTGAAGACGGTACCACCTAGTTTCGAAGCTAAATCTCGCAACTCGATTTTTCTGAAAAGTTAGCGTATGTACACCTGATGTAATTATTTATTTGAGTCTTGTCATTTCCAGTAATGTGAATTTTGACAGAATCTGTTAGTGGTCACTCAGAACATTCAGTTTTGAGTAGTATTTTATATGCCTCATTAGTTTGTGTNGATAGTGGAATGACTTGTTATTTTAAGTGTGTTGTTTATGATACAAAAAAGTTGGATTCCAGCATTGACGTCAACTGTGTGAGATTGTCATTTTGCTTTCATCTATTCTAGGTTGTGCCAGTCTACGTGTGTGCCTAGTCATTCGCAACACCAGGGGATAAATCCTGCCTTGCCAAACATGATACCGGTGTACTACGTCGCAACAGGGACTCCGCCTACAGGGTCGTCGATAATACCTAGGGAACACCCTGGACCGCCTTGCACTCCATCAATGCTGCCTCAAGCTTACATTCCTCAGCAATGTAAGAGAAATGTTTTGGATTAAGCATTCTAGTTGTTCATTAAGTTTCTACTGTTTAACATCCTCTTTTTATCATAATGGATGGTCAGTTTTTGTTAGCATGATGGAGACAATAAACGAGACGACAGTCATACAAAGGACACCCACCCCCAGGTTGATTTATAATGATACAGTGTCTCCATTCTGAGTGTGAGGTTCTGGGTCCAAACCCAGTGGTTGACAGCTAGCCCTGAGCATAAAGAGTAATCCTGTAAATCTGCCTGTATAGCATTCCACATTAAGGTGTGATCGTAACTGTCCTTAGGGACGGGCATTAAAAATGGTGTCCCATCAGTTAGTGTCCAAATAAGCTGTCCATGCAGGTGAAGGATTTTAATTTTGTGTAATGTATGGATTTATGCTACGGTGTGAACATTATTACGATTCTTTAGACAGAAATAGATGCTGTGAGACGTGTCGAGCCGAAGCCCACTGAGGCGTGCCTCGCAGCCAAGAAGGAATTTCAATTCTATGCTTCTTTTGAAATCCAATGGTGCAACGCCCACTACAGAGAAGCGCGCCTCACCTCGCCGAACCGCCTTGTGGAAATTCCGCTCCAGAAGTCTTGAGGTTTTTAGAGAATACTTTTTCATTTTGCTACGCTGTGCCGCATCTCTGTGTGCTGGGGCAAATGAAAGGAATTGGGTAAGGAATGCACTCTCGTGTAATTCTGACATCACTCGGGTGTCTTTGTTTTGTGCAGGCATTCAACCCTCTGTGGAAGGCGCATGGATTATTCCGCACGGCGGTTCGGCGTGTTATATGGGCGGACGCCGGAGAAAAGGTGCATGGAATGTGCCACACGGTGGTTCGGCGTGCCCAAGTGGGCTTTCAGCTTCAGTGTGCCACAAATCACATTGTAATAATCAGTGCACGAGGGACAGCGATTAGATAGGGAGGAAAAGTTCTTAATATTTGTAAATTTGTTATTGTGGATATTTTTTATTATTAAATGTAAACAAAGACTAATTTTATTATACATGGGGTACCATTAAAGTTTGTTTTATTTGTCTTATTGCAGTCCCGTACCTGAATCCAGTTCCAGGAATGGTGTACCAATCAATGCCTCCACCAATGTTCAGTGCTCCTTCAATNATGATGCCATCGATGTACATACATCCTGCAATGATTCCTTCCCCTGCACCTGTTTACAGGGCAGCCTCACCACCGTTGTGTTCACCGGCTCCGGCTACAGCTTTTGGAAAAACGCAGGTCAAAAGATTGTTATTTTGCTATGCATGCATAGATTTAACTTTGAAGTTGCCTTCAGTACCTCATCTAAAACCAATACTTTGTTTTTTTATATGCACTGTCGGTCGAGTCAATTTTAGTGTGGTGATGGTTGATCTGTTACTGGGAATATTATTAACTGTGGATTTATTGAAGTAGTCACAAATACATTTTTTTTTTTCAAAATTACCGGTAGTTGTGTTGCCCAAATATCTCCCGAGAATAAAACAAAGTTGAAATACCCAACCTCAGGAATAAAAAACTCCACATCCCACTGAGTACAGTGCCCAGGGCAGTGCAAGGCAGTTTTCATTTAACAACACTACAAGTTAACAAATAGTTTGTATCTGTTTTTTTGACTGTTCTGTTAAAAAAATTATCTAATGGCCTCGGAGATGCAAATACAGGAGTGATTTGAAGCAGTCTGTAGCATTACATTGTCCAGACAGACACAAATTGGTATTAGTATGTTTCTTGTCCTTTAGGAGTTAGCTAAAGCATAATGTCATTTAAAAGAAGCCTATCAGGTGTATTTGAAGACAAAATCAGAATTTATTATATGTCTATGGATACAGCGGCAGAATTATTTGGGGACGAGTAAAAAAGGTGAGAAATTGGGGATGTAAAAGTAGAAGGGTTGTCACTTGATTGCTAACAAAGTATTAAACCTTTGTTATACAAGTAATGCAGGTTGTTGGCAATCAGTCTTCTTTTTGTTATTTGTATAAAGTCCTGGAAACGAAAGAAAGAATGTAAGAAGACAGATTGTCTTGCTAGTCCATATTCTTGGTTCCACAACCACTTAATTACTTAATTAGTGTTTAGTATTTTTCTAAGTCTTTATGGATTTTTTGGCTATGTTGATCACATTAATGGTTCCATTTGTGTCAAACGTCTTACGAGATTATATACTTTTAATCGCATCTGGCTAGTATGGATGTCTACTTATGCTGGTTTATAAATTGCGCTGCTCTAACTTGAGTTTACTGTGGTGTGATAGCTTTTAATTTTCCTAATTTTGTGTGCTTTTATTGTGTTACGCATATTGTTTGGCATATGATTGGTTTAACATGTATTTTGCAATGCTTTACAATAATCACTTGTTGTTAAACAAAGGCGTTTTTGACTTAAGAATAATGTACACAAGTGATCATAAAGTATCATTACAAAGTCTGTACTTCCTTACACAACACGGTTGAAGAGATGTTAAGCATACATTTGCAGGACTGTCTATTCTTCCAGTGTCGGCTGTTGGTGACCGACTGTTTTAAATGTGAATGAAGAGGTTTTGCTTCAGAGCTGGTTGTAACAAAATGATTTGGAGAGTGTGTGATGTTAGAACTCAACAGAAGAAAAGAGGAGTTGCACCAGGATAATATATATAAAAATGCCTTATAGCCTGACTACAGTGTTTATTAACATCCTTGGTTCAGAACATGACTCGGAACTCGTTTTTATGCTGCATGAAGCTGGCTTTGGTGAACCAAGATTGCAACTGAAATCCCTCTTAACCCCTTACACTCCACCCCATTTTTTGAAAAATTCGCAGTACTTTACACTACATTTTTTTATTCCATGGTCTTTAGTAAAAAAGTATATGTATTATATATCAAAGGAAAGATAAACGTCTGAGCTATGCACCTGTATATTTATTTTTAGTGTCATGTTGTTGAGGAATTTTATAAAAAATAATATATACATTAAAAAAAAGTAAAAAAAAATAATTGTTTTATTGTAATTTTTCATACCAATGGATAAGTGATTTTAAAATTTTGTCATAACAAATAATCCTTCTGCAAAGACAAAAAAAAATTTTAAATTTCTATCTCTATACATAGTCACAAAAAATTATACTATACCTAGTGCAATGCCTCTTCACATATAGGTACAATAGCTTACTATGTAAACAAAGTGGTTTGTTTACTTCCTGTTCACTTCCTGTTTTAGGGCCAGGTAACTCGTTGTCACATATCAAACCATCGTTGCCATTATTCATTACTCACTTTCTGAAAGATCGACATAATCGTCACTTTCATAATTTTCGAGCAACAAACTAATTTCTTCATCACTCAAACACTTTACTCTTCCCGCCATCTTGAAAAGAAACTATATTTACTTGTCTGTACAAAGAAAAATAGAAGGAGTGAATATACAATGAAAATAAAAATTGAAGAGCGTCCTGCCATCTCTTGAGAACCTCATGAACTAGCTTGAGCTCGTTCAAAAGCACTCAGTCTCGATGTATAAAATTATTACGATATCGGTCACCCGTGACCGATTTAACAAAGGCCGGAGTGTAAGGGGTTAAGAAACCTATTGTATTGGTATTACTAAAAAAATCCTATGAAATGGCTTTCTGAATAACCCCCTTCCTCAGGAACACAAATACTTGAAATCTTGAGGCACCTTACCACACTTAGGTTGACCTCTGATAATGGTAATTCATTTTTATATGATGCCCTAGGTATAGAATTTGCACTGACTTTTCACCATGAATTTGACCCACATTATTCTTCTCTAGTAAGTACAAAGGCAAGCTTTTCATTTGCTCAGTGACACATTCTTCACTAGGAGTTTGTTTCATCCTCTGTCACATCATCACGCATTCTCCAACCTTTGTCTTTTATTTCACTGTTACCGTTCTTCTGCCCGGGCACTTTTGGTTCCAGTTGATTCTATATATGTTTGCACTACTAGGCAGAATGTTTCGTCATTCTTGCACCTTCTAGCTTTATACACATGGTACGATTGCATACATTTCTAAACCCTGGAACACTCTACCTATTTCATACAGTCTTCAAAGGTTCAGAAATGCTTTATCTTTTAAAATAATTACGTGTGTATTTTTAGCACTTACGGTGCTTTTGCCCTACAGGCTGTACCATTTTCTGAGTTGCTTTGTTAAAGTAATGAATCTCTTCAACTTGCGTTCACATTATAGAAATATTGTGATCTCATTCACCAGGTCCTGTTTAACTTTAACATGCAATCAGAAATGCCACCAACTGAAGGTTCTATGCATTGTTTTGTGCTACACAAGTAGTATGCCTGTTTCAGAGCTTGGACTTATAGGCATTAACCGATCCTGACATGGTATGGAACTGACCATGTTATGTTTGGAAATGCAGACTTTGAATTGGTATTTTAAGACCACTTACCTTATCAAGGAAAGTTTTTTTTTATTCATATATGCTTATAGAATATGCTGAGTTGCTTGATAATTTATTTCATTAGGTTCATTTATTACCATTCTTTTGGGTTTTCATTTTCTTTAGAGTAATATCTATCTATCTTTTGAACAGAACACAGTTGAGGTGCATTATTCATAAGACAAAATTTTGTTTATTTTAAAACTGAATTGGACATGAGTAGACAATTTGTTTTTCTTATTTGCGTTTTTTGCTGCCTGTGCTCCTTTCAGAGACCTGCTTCACAGACAACTTCTATAAAGGTTGAACCGGGATCAGTGCCAGGTAGTAATGCGTCGGTTAAGAGGGTGAGTTGTTGATAAAAGAGCACTCGCAGGTAATTTCATATTTCTAGTCTTTGACGACGAGAAATAGAATCATCGCTGTGTCCACGCGATGAGTGTCGAGTGCGTGGATGTTTCGTCTTTGACTGTCTTGTATAAGTTGCCAATTTGTTGGATGTTATTGTGAAGATCTAGATTTGCAGTTTGAAAGAAGGTGATTTCTGCAAGAAAAGTAGTTTGAATTTATTTGATCAGTCTGTTGTACCATATTTACATATGTACACTATCTACTCAAGGTATGGAAACCATATTGTAAGGGGAAAATAATTTTTTGTGCACAGTTCTCACCCCAGGTTTTTAGTTAAAACTCAGACTGCTGTGTAGAAGAGACACCAAATATAATTGTTAGTATGGGATTAAGACTGGTCGGTCTGTTTCATAGTTTTTGTGTGGCGCACACTTTGATTTTGTGGCGCTTAATTTAGGGAAAAACATGCACACTGTACACGTGTAAATATAGTGTAACATTAACGATGCTAAAAAATTTTGTTTGTTTATCAGACCAGTCCTTTTTCATTCTTAACTCGAGAATTTAATGTTTTTGACTACGAAGGCTTATTAGCTTTGGTTAATCCAGTTACAATGAACACAGTCATGACAAGTTGTGTAGGAAATATTTGAGTATATTTAAGAATCTACTTGTGTGGGCAATAATGGGTGTAACAAATAAAAAAATAGAAACAATGGGGAGAAATCTTTTAATACTCATTGGTTGAATGAACATATTTAAGGAATGCACTGGGTGAGTGATGACGGTAGGTCATAACTTTAGGAGCTTATTATAGCAGGTTTGTCAAAGTAATAAGAAAATACACGAACATGGGTCTGATTTGAGGTTAAAAGTTATCTGCGATTGAGGAACACTTCTTGGAGATGATGACACTGAGTTATCTGCTGATGGCTTGTACGAATTTTGACAGATGTCAAGTTATGTGAGGAAAATATGTTTGTTGCTGCAAGAACAGATACGGAATGCTAAGCGTCGGATACCTTGCTAAGTACGGCTCAAATGAAGTTAAGAATTTAATTGTGGTACACATGTCCTTGTTGCTGATATGTAATTATTACAGTATGAGGAAATGTTTCATAGGCGCCTAAGAAAAAAGGTTTCGGCATAGACTAGGAAGAAATGAGGTGCATGTTGGCTTGTCTGTTGCTTAACATTTGTAAAAATCAGTTATTTTTTGCTTGGGCCCAAATAGTGCTCGAGCATTTGATTTGAGTTTGGTTCAATTTAAAAATGTTAAATTCACACAGCGTTAGTCTCAGGCATGGATTGGTGATCAGTTTGTATAGCAAAGAATGAACTAGTTACAATAAACAACCCCGATTGGCCTACATTACTCGTATCTCGATCTGCACAGCATGTTTGTACAGAAACGGCATTAACACCACAGATTTCATATTATTTCCCTCATTGCTGCTGATTTCACATCAGGATCCAGTAGTGAAATAATTTGCTCCAAACCACCCAAACATTATAAATAATTTAATATTTTAACATTGGTCATGGTCAGCAATTTATTGTGCTTTATTGATCTTTACCATGTTGGTATACGATGTGTCTGATTCTACTTACAGCAATGATTGTGTTGATGAATGAGCTGACTTTAACTGCCACTGTCATTATAAAACAAATTTTTCAAAATCACATTAAGCCGGTCAGTTGGCATTCCAATCAGGTATTGGCATTATTAACAATTTATAACGTGTTCTCCAAGATTGAGAGGTTATGAAAAGGATAGAGTTTTGTTGTAAGATATTCATTTGGCAGCAATATACAATCTAGAAATGCTCGTGTTTTCAAAACTGCAATGTGTGTTGATGTTATGTCGTTTAGGAAAGGTGTGTATAAAAAATGGCTCTCCTTCGTTGATGTTATTCTTGTTAAGAATGGTTCCGTGTATAGAAATTGCTAGTACTCTTAGATGGGTGGTGGTATTTGTTTTTGTATTATTGTGTTCGTCCATTGTTCGAGATAATTTTATCAGTAAGCAGCAAGACTTTTAAGTTAAAGTGGCAAATGCTTTTTAAGTATAATTAAGTATCTAATAAAAAGGTTTCCATATACAGGCTGTTTCAGAGTGTTCAAGGCAAGAGATATCCACTTGTTCGGTGGGACAGGTTTCACCTCGGTCGCCTTCACAAAAAGCGACGAAAAATAATCGGCCAGATCAGAGAAAGAGTGAAGATGAAAATAGCATATTATCTAATGCGGAAGGAGAAAACATCTACGAAAGCAGGTAAGATTTGTGTTCATACTGTAAAAGCATTCACTAAATTGTAATTTATGGATTTTGTCAGTCATTTACTCGTGCAAATTTTATTCATATTTTGTTACGACAAATGTAAAAAAAATTGAGGTATTTTTAAAGGAATAAAATGTATCCTTGTAGGATAATAATCATAAAAAAATGCCTGTACTTGTATTGAAATTTTGTTCTGGGACAGTTGTTTAAATGAAGGATGTTTTAATTTTACTGAGAAAATGTATCACCTTCAACGAACCCAGGATTTCTGGAACACCTCTCCAACTCACGTTGACAATCTTTCGCACCTTAGAACTGTCTGGCATCTCAGCCACACGTAATTCTGACCTCGACTACCAGTATATAAGGAGCTGTCAATATGGACTTTGTCACCATGTCTTGGTACTGATGATTTGTGTTAATTTCCCTCAACATGACTCTTTCATTTAAATTACAAGCTGAGAATTAAATTTCAATCTAATCCAGGGTGCGTCAGCAAAATCCGGACAAAACAAACATTTTATTGTAAGAGTTGTTTATTAGTAAAAAATTGAACTTACAAAACAAGTTTTTATATTTGAATTACAGGATCTTCCCAAGTCCTTTCATTCAATATAGCCCCCTTTCATTTCAAACACTGCCTCGATTCTCTGCCCTCTTTAACTGCTCTAGTTCCAAATCCGAGAATGCTGCCTCAATAGCGGCCTGGAGGGATGCCACGTTGGGGGGCTTGGACCGTTTAGTAACCTCCACACGTAATAGTCCAGAGGGTTTAGATCAGGACTATTAGGAGGCCAGAATTCCATGGACCAAAACATGCAGCGGGCAAATTCTCTTGGCCTTGGCAGCCTCAGAGAGCATCAGTCATACCTTGATCACGTAGAACGTGTACCTCGGGTCGTCTTCGTGGTGGCATCACTCACCCTCAAGATGGTTGCCAATTTCCTGAGCGAGGTCCCCCGGTCTTNCGAAATGAGCTCTTGGGACAATTGCCGGGGTCCTTGCCGTCTTCTCCTTNGAATGGATTTTCTTCGCTGGAGTAAAAGAACCCTCCTTGGATTTCTCCAAGGCCGCATACTTTTGTGCAGTGTCGTACACTGTTGATCTGGGGTACCCGAAGAACCTAATTATTTTAGTCGGGGACCTTCCAGTGCGAAGACTTTAGATAATCGTTGCTCTTCGGTTATATTCCACGCTCAATCTCACTAACGCGGTCATTTTGACGTTATGAACGTCTTACACAAGCGTGTGCTCTATCCGAGCAACGACAAACACCAACTGCTGAAGTCAAATATAGCGGAAAATTCATATTGAACTTTGTCCAGATTTTGCTGATGCACCCTGTATATGCCAAGAAGGCTAAAATGTGTTTTTTTTACCATCAATTCAAAATTAGTATCAAATCGTCTGCTTGAATAGGTAGAAAAGCTCTCTGAAAGCAGAGTCATTTTGACAGCTCCTTAGATAACAGTAGTCGAGGTTTGAATTTTGTTTGGCGGAGACGGCTGAGAGGTCTAGGATACTAAAGATTGTCAACATGAGCTAAAGATGCAGGCTCTTTTAAAAGTCACACTGATATATTGTTGGGCATCTGAAGAAAAAGTAACCAAGTGATCAGTTATCAAATGTGTTCTTTTCTCGTTGCAGCTTTTCTTCTCTGTACTCTTTCGTCAAAACTGACAAATCGGACGCGAGCATGAGGAGTGCTACAGAGGATGCTAAAGACTCTTCTGATCCAGATCAAATGGAGGTGAGAGAAAAAACCGAGAGCAAGACTAGTGGAGTTTTTAGGTTGAAGTTTCCATAAATGTTTGTGAATATAAAACTAGATTTAGCTTTGAAATTGGTGGGTTAATGGTAAAATTTGTAAATAATTTTTGTCATTTACAATAGGTGTAGAGTCTAGTTGATTGTAGTGGGTATTTGGTGTATGTGGTAGTTCACAGTAGGTATTTGTGGGAGTCTAGTAGACTACAGTGGATACTTGCAGAGTAGAGTAGATGCCATCGGGTATTTATGATGCAGAATAGTTCACAGTGAGTATTTTCAGAGTCTAGTAGTTGACTGGATATGACTGTGTTTAAATACAGACTTGATATGTTTATAATGCGATTTTTAAGGGTTATGGAAAAGAGATAATTTATATAGACAGAATGGTAGGGGTGTTACGTGTACCAATATCGGTAAGGAAAATTGATATAGCCGATGTAATTAACAAAATGTGCAAAATATGGGGGAAAGCAACACAAGATTTGCTAAATGAAGCTTCACATAAAAAGGTGATTCTGTAGATGGAGAACTCAAACAGAAAAAATGTTAAAACAAGCATGCAAGTATTTAAAAATTAGTCTGGACACAAGATGAAGAAACTCCTCTCCTGGTTGAGCAAAAGCTAGCTACTTGAATGCTTAACAATTCAAATAAAGCATTTACTTAATCTTTGTTTAATCCATACAAATGAAACGTTCAGTCTGTAGAACTGAAAAATGCATGTCCATCAGTAGAAATAAAAGGTTGAAGTGGCGAATAGATAGTTTTATTGTAGTAAATTAGAACAAAGAGACCAACACTTAATTCTAATCCAAGCTTGATCGTTTTTTATCTTTATAAAACCGCACACTTAAAGTATTCTGTTTGCTGAAATTTAAATAAAAATAAAGTATGTCATCGATGGAGAACATAAACAAAGAATAGCGAAAGCTTGTTACATTTGTTTTTGTGACTAGGGTTTATTATTTCAGTGAAGAGAATAGAGAAAGTAAGAAAAAGCACAGAAACAGGGGGTAAAAAAATAAGGAGGAATGAGAAAGGGAATAATTGAATATTGATTTCTGTTCATCAAACTACAAATAAATTAATTTACATATATATTTGTTTACAATGCATGTACCTGCAAGGCTATATGACTACTTGTGCTTAAGGCTTATTCTACAGGGTGGTCCAAATGTCTTGTCAGGAAAGGTGTAAGAACAAGATAATTTTACCAGACACATGTACTGGATTTAGTTGACTCATTATCACTGTCACATATCCAGAAGGTCTGTATGAACACACAATTTTCGTGGCACAAAATGATGTGGCGCCATGTTCCGTGTATTATTTTACGAAGCCTTTCCTTGGTGAATTCCGTGTAAAAACATCAGTGCTACAAAATGTACAGGATTACAACTTATTCACAACAATATTACAGGGGGTGACAAGACATTTGGACTACCCTGTACTTGAGCAGTTAAAACGTGGCTGTTGTGCCACCTACAAACGCTTAATGATGTGCGGTTTTATGGCTACTCGACTACACGTGGGTCATTCGAGCCGGTTTACGCATACCCAGGTGGTGATGAACACTTTTTATTGAGACAATGAATAACACCCAGCCCTAGCCAGGAATCGAACCTGGGTCCTCCGGTGTGCAAGGCCAAATGGCTAACCACTAGGCTACTGGGACCTGCTCGACTGCATGAAAATAGGTCATACTTTTAAATCGGAAAAAGTATGTGGGCCATCCTTTTTCTAGGGATAGATAAGGATATAACCGTATTTATTTATCCTACAACCCTACAAAATGGTCAACTTTGTATACACTGGTATTTGTGCATGGAGTAAGTGATCCATTCTTTATACAGGGCATTTCAAAAAGAATCATCCGATTTTAAATGTTTATATTATGAAAAATAATGAACTCAGACACTTAAGATTAATTTTATATTACAGGGCTAATCTTCAAGTTTTTTTACAAACCAAATCATAGATGCTCAATATGCCCCCCCCCCCCCGGTCAAGCATATCTGGATCCACGGCTGCTGTTATGCGGTTCCGCAGTTCGACCACTGTAGCTGGAAGAGGGGCATATAAACGGTCTTTTATAAACCCCCACAAGAAAAAATCGCACACAGTAAAGCTGAATCGTTAGGTCCATCTGATTATTCAAAAACTCTCGAACTTCAAGGCCTGCTGGAAAATGAAGTCATCCGAATCGGCCTCTAACTGTGGGGAAAGCCAGTTTTTAAGCGAACGAAGCGCACTAGTGCTATCTACCGGCAACCACGTGAAACTCGAGAATAGTGCTATCTATCGGCAACCACGTGAAACTCGAGAATTCACGCTTTCTAACAGTACGTTGTTCGATCCCAACGGATTAAAAGCTGAATAGTTATGATTTTTTTAAATCGGATGATTCTTTTTGAAATGCCCTGTATAAAAAACATAATGTTGAATTTTCTTGTGCAAGTTTTGAAAAACTTCTGTAACACCATTCAGTAGTTGGTTTATTACATTTCGTTAACACCATTTACCGAAAGTCTTTAAATGAAATGCTTATTATTATTACATAAAATAATATTAAACTGTTTGCCTTAACAGCATATAGACTAACTATTTATATTGTAAATAAAATTAAATTTCATATTAGAAGCTACATGTTCCTCACTATGGCTAAAAATTGTATACAAATATTTACATCTTCACAATCAAAGACAAACCGATGATATAGGTAGTGGGTGTCAAAATAGCTTGAAGAATTTCTCCATCATTTCGTTTTTCTGTAAGGTATATGGAGTGATATGAATTATGAACTACAAGAGTATGCTGGTTTTGAAATGAATCTTTTCGTATTTCTCGCTCATTGTACAACTAATCTCGATCTTTCATAATATAACTGTATTTCCTAATACATTTATGTATTTTTATCTTTTGTCTTTCCTTTGCTGTAGGTCTTCTGTTTTGTCTACTTTTCTTACTTATCACAAACATTTTCTTATTGTCATTCTGTTGCAATGTTCACATACCTTTCTGGACTGTTCCCAGATCTGTTCCTGTGGCATTTCCATTTCTTTGAACTATGTCTGTGCTGGCTCACTTCCTGTGCCTGCTTCACGTTTGTTCTTTCACAGATTTTATACGACTTCCTACATGTGTGTGTATCTGAATTACTCTCTTTATTCACATCTATTTCTCTCTATATGGCTTTTACCATCAGGTTTTATCAAATTTGTTGTGTACATTGCTGGATTTTTCTTTCCTTTCTTGTTTCGTGCTCAGTTAGGGTGTCTGTCTCCACAGAATGTAGCTTTTTCTTGTCGCTGATATACATTGATTCTGACAATTATCTTTCTTCAAAAGAAAATTTAACATGCACGCTTTTAGCGTTGTCTTTCTAAAAACAAAAAGAACTTTCAAATTATCATACATGAATGAAAGTATTGATGGATTAATAATTGCTTGTTATGTGTTTTGTTTCAGTCAGCATCCTGTTCCAGTGCAGTCCAGAGAAAAAGGGTGACCTACAACACTGTTTTGCTTTTATGGCTCGGGAGCCTAGACAAAATAGGGTGGGGCACAAGTAAAAAGGCATTCTGGAAAAGTGAAGAGATTGTAAAAGTCATTTAAAGAATTGTTAAGTAGAAAAAGTACCGGAGAGGTGTTTCATTTTGGAGCGTGCTCTTTATAGATGAAAAAAAANTTTTTACAACATAACTAACAGTTTTTAAAATGTTATTTATTCAGTTTACTTGATTTGTGGTTAATTTGTAGAGATGTGACTATTAATGTTTTACTTAAGTACAGAAATTGATATGACACACTAATTTCTTTGGAAATAAGTGTACTTGATGACAACCCCCAAAGGGCAAATTTAAGCACTGTCATCTTTGCAGTGCACCAGTTTACCAAATTAGTGGTAAATATTGAATTGTGTCCTATGCCAGTTATTAACAAAGAATCGTATTATAAACATGTCATAAAAAATGGTAGCATGACTGCTATTAAATTACACATCTGTGTAATAAGAAGGATGGCCTGTTTCATGCAGATATGAATTACCTACATACCTTGTATATAGCTGGACTGAAAATTAGTAATTATAGATAAGTTTCTGTAGTCGTCTCCTAATCGACAGGTTGGCTCAATGGGAGTTGTGGGTTCAAACACGGAAGCCCACTGTTTACCCCCGAGTATAAAGGGTTGTCTTACGGAGCACTCCATGTTGAGGTATGATCATAGGCGCGTGCCAGGAGGGATGTTAAGAGCATTCATAAGTGTTTGACGTAAAAGAACCGAACTCCGCCTGTGTGTTAAAGTGTTTGACGGAATTCAACCATCCTTAAGTGCCGTTGCAATGCGGATAGGGTTCTGATTAGACCTTAGATGTCGGAAACGTCGGACTGTAAACTCGTAGCAAACGAGTCTCCCCGATTCTTTAATCCAGGTTATATTGCAAAAAGTTTTATCAAAATTATCAAATGTACGTATATGTTGCTGGGGAAGGAACACGTGGTAAGTTAGTTTCTGCCATTATTTTGTGTGTATTTTAATGACTGCTGAGAGTGGGTTAAGTGTTTTTGTAAAAGTGAGAATATTTGGAGTACGAACTGATAGTGCAGATGAGTAAACTGTAGGGGAAAGGTATTTTTTAGTTACTACAAACTTAATCAGCAAACTCACAATAAGACCATGTACAGACAGAACACGGCTAATAACTGATAAAGTATAGAGTGCCGTACCGAGTGACTGAAGTTATCGAAAAGAATTGGCATGTTGTGGGACATTCTGGGTAAACTTTTTTTTTTAGATGTTGAAGTATGCTGAGTTTAGCTTAAAATATAAGATTGTTTGGGGATAGTTAACATGGGTTTGTGTAAACATTTTTAGCTGAGCATGAAATGGAAGAATAAAGAAAATGAGATCCTTGTATTGCCCTAATTTGACATGATTGGTAAACCAGAGTGATATAAATTTTAAAACTTCCAACCAAAGTGTTTTCAAAAGCATGGCTTTGAAGCGCAAGTGGAACTGAATTTCACAGATGTGCGCATTTATTAATGTTGAGCATTATTAATATGGACTTGCCGTGTTGTTAATTAGTGAATACTTTGTCCGTAGAAGGATAACAGCATGCGTGGAAAGAGCCATGGTGTTTATAGATTGTGATACATTCTATAATGTGCTGCATGGGCATTAGTATATAAACGTGTGTAGTCGACTGAAAAGGAAAAATAAATAGTTTTATATGTTGAATAAGCAGCAAACTACTGTTTTGTCTTGAAGAAACTGCAGTTGAACAGATATTTCTTATTTTACATGTGAAAATATGTGGCAGAAACTAATAACACTTAACTGAAGGTGATTCTAAAATTGAACAGCATCACCTTGTTTTGAGAAGGTTCTCATTTCCAGGACATCGTGTTAAAAAGTCGAGTGTGGATATTAGTGATGATGAGTGTAAGTTTCTTTTGTACTGGTTGGTTACTTGTCAGGGAAAAAAAAAGATAAAACAATGAGATAGGGACAGTTAAGCTGTTGAAAGTCAGTCGATACCAGAGCGTACAGAAAGCAAGATGCCGACTTTCTGAATATCTTTGAACCCACTATCCAGCATTTATTGACAATTGCTTGTGCTCAATTGCAAAACATTGTCAAAATGAACTGAATAGTGGATTCCAAATGTTCTGGGTCTCAAAACCTGTTGAGGCTGACACAATTCCTCAATTCAATTTCTCATTCAAATACACCAATTGTCCGA
>KZ869882.1:9342-33020 GCA_003456935.1 Machilis hrabei | reverse complement strand
GTACTTTAATTTTTTTTATTTAAATACATATCAATTGCCCACTTTTAGTGTATACACTCACCAAATGACAAGGTGGAACACTTATGGCAAAAATATTTATATTTCCGCAAATACTTTGTGTTTACCTATACACAAAGTAGTTGCGTTGCGGAAATAGAAATATTTTCGAGTATTTAATAAATAAAAAAAATAAACAGGTAAAAGGGACACAGACAAAGATTTCGCCGCAAAAATGTGTAAAAGAGGTGTGAATGTAAATAACAAATAATCTAACGTATCATAAATTGGACAAAGCTCACGTGGCTTAGTTTGTAAGAGACAAACTAATACACATATAGTGAATAGTGCATGCCAAATATTAAAATAACCGATTATTGGGTGTAGGGTATGTGTTATAAGTGTGAATGAAGTGTAAAAGAAGCGTAATATATCTCCCATACCCGTAATGCTTGCTGAATGATTGTGTGAGAAACTTGTTTTGGGTGGAAGTTGAATGATTGTTTTGCAATCCCAGTATGAAAGTAGTGTAAAAGCGTACCAGGTATCCATCTCTCAACCCAGATTCCAGTCTTCTAGGAACCAATACTAACAAACATCCCGACCCGATTTTACCAAATCCACGCCCGCAGGTTTTTTCTCGTCTAACTCTTACAATTTGAAAATCATATATATCTTTACAGTGAAAATTTTATCAGAAACGAGGTAAGTTGAATATTTAGTTACCTGACAAGTTACATAATCATATAAACCCTATTTTCATTTTAAAATACATATGTGATAAGTTAATAATATAGCATGCAGATGATTCCTGAATCATATAAAATACAATACATATATTGTATTGCATAGCCAAATGGAACATATATAAAATACTTTCATTAATTCGTAGTATTATAACTTGGTACATATACAGAGCAACAAGCTAGTCTATATTTACTGCTGCAAACTTTTTCTCAACGGCTTTAACTGGCTATGAAAATACATACAACTGTTTTGCTTATAGCTTATTAAATACTCAAGTAAATAAACTGAGCTTACATATTTGTCTGTTTTCAGAAAATGTCTTCTGTTCAGCATTTTGAATGCACTGGCTGCAATAAATCANACACCCAGAATACAAATTTCTACTGACATATGCAAGCATGTACTCATAAGGCCTCTCATCTTACATACAAATATGAAACATGCCGGATTACCTTCTCTAGAAAGGGTAGTCTAGCAAGACATCTTAGAGCCCATTCGAAAACCGATGTTATCCAGAATCAAGACGTACTTCAAGCCGGAGGCTCGAGGAAACGATCAAGTCAAGAAGAGGTTCCAGACAACCCCGTGAAAAAACCACGTAAGAAGCAAAGACAACCATATTCCTCCGCACTTAACGGAAACGCACAAATTTTCAAGCTAGGTGGTCCATCCAACGATGATGTACTTCAACATCTGTCATCATTAAGCAGCGAAGCATTGAATATTATGACCGAACAACTACAAATAAAAAAGGGGCTTAAATGGTATATGTGTGCATGTGTAAACTTCGAGAAGACTTTAAAAGAGGATGAGCTAAAAACCAGTGCATAATTTTNCTTTAAACCCAACACTTCAGCCTGACACAATTAAAGCCCATCTAACTAGTGCAATTGATCACACAGCCCGTCATTGTGCTGAGTTTCAAAGGGAAGGATCCAATTGGGTATATGAAAAGACAAATAGCTTGGAATTAAAGATGGTGACATACAAGCCACTTTATGGATCATCATGTATACCAACTCCGTTAAAGATTGAGAGTAATGAAAGCTTTGTGAATATTCAAAATGATGATGAACGCTGCTTTCTATGGAGCGTGCTTGCAGCTCTATACTCAACAGAGCATCATGCAAACCGTGTATGCAATTACACCAGCCATGAACATGCCTTGAATATGGAAGGGATAGCATATCCAGTGAAACTCTCTCAAATCAATAAATTTGAAAGACAGAACAATATATCGGTGAATGTATTTGGCTACGAGAAAGAGATTTATCCACTTTATATCTCTGAAGAAGATGAAAAGACAACTCACGTAAATTTACTGCTCATTAGTGCCGATGAGCAGAAGCACTGCTATCACATCTTACGAAATTTGATGGAAAATCCTATTATTGTCAGCGTTGCCTACACTGTTATGCCGCCAAGACCTTCTAGATGACCATCAAACTTTATGCAATCAACATAAATTCCAGAAAATNTCAATGCCGGCTAAGGAAGATTCCACGCTTGAGTTTTTAGACCACCATATGCAGCTGAGAATTCCATATGTAATATATGCAGACTTCGAATGTTTCCTTGAACCATATCAAACATGCCAGCCAGATGATAATTCTTCATACAGCACTAAATTGGCAGAACATAAACCTTCAGGATTCTGCTACGTCATCGTAGGTGAAGATGGACTATTAGTGAACCAGCCAGAAATATACCGAGGCTTTGACGTCATTGAGACATTTCTCAAAAAGTGTTTCAAGAGGAGCAAATGATCAAAGAATGGAAGAAGGAGGCTAAGCCCTATGAAGCTAACATTGGATGAGGAGCAGTTATTTGAAAAAGTATTCATTGTCATATATGCGATGAGTTTTTGTTCAGAATAAGGTAAAAAAGATCATTGCTATGTTACAGGGAAATACCGGGGAGCAGCCCATAATACCTGCAATTTAAATTACCGAATCGCCGACTTCATTAAAGTTGTCTTTCATAATTTAAGAAGTTACGATGCATACTTTATTATCACAGAACTTGGGTCATATCCAAATACTTATATACGAACTTCATGCATTCCCAACAACTTTGAAAAATACATATTGTTTTCGCTGGGAAACTTAAGATTCATTGATTCACTGCAGTTTCTCAATGCGTCATTGGAGAAATTAGTACAAAATTTGGCTTTGGAAGGCAAGGATAGGTTTAGAAATCACCAGCAGGTATTCTCGAATAGCGACCAGAGTCGGCTGCTTCTAAGAAAAGGCGTATTTCCATACGAGTATTTGACAGGTCCAGGCATTTTTAATGAAAAACAGCTCCCACATCGAGAGCAATTCTATAATCACCTAACTGATGAAGCATGCTCAGACTCGGACTATCAGCATGCAATGAATATATGGAATACATTTAAAATACAGACTCTGGGTGAATATCATGACTTATATATGACAAGTGATGTACTCCAATTTGCTGTATTACTCTTTGGAGCCGCTTTACATGTATACGGAACCTGGGTTAGCATGGAAGGCCTGCCTTAAGATGACAAAGGTGAAACTGGAGTTGTTGACAGATCCCACTATGCATCTGTTCTTTGAGCAGGGAATATAAGGTGGGATATCAATGATCTCCCATCGGCATGCCGAAGCCAATTTCAAAGGTCTACCGAGTTTTGACCCGGCAAAACCCGAGAAGCAAATAATTTACCTAGATGCTAATAATCTGTACGGCTGGGCCATGTCAGAATACTTGCCAATCGATGGCTTCCAGTTAATGACACCACAAGAACTAGAGTCATTTAATATAATGAGCATTAATAACACAAGTAATGAAGGGTATGTTCCAGAAGTTGATCTTAAGTTTCCAAAGCAGCTTCATGATATTCATAATGATTATCCATTGGCCCCTGAGAAATTTATGGTAGATAAATCCATGTTATCATCATTTTCATATGGGATGATGTAAAAGATTGGTGTTCAAAATATACCTAGATGTCATTTCTAAAAATAAGTAAATTATTCATTATATAAATTTAAAGCAATGTTTGGCCCTGTTCGCAATCCATAGAGGAGTTAAGTTGACCCAAACACCTTGGCTTAAATCCTATGTAGATTTTAACACTACAAGTGTGTAAGAAAGCTAATACACAATTTGAGAAAGATTTCTTCAAAATAATGAATAATGCGGTATTTGGGAAGACGATGGAGAATGTTAGACATAGAAAAAAAGTGGAATTAATTAACAACGAAAAACGACTAGCAAAAGTAGTGGCAGCTCCATCGTTCCGTTCTTTTAAAATTTTTGATAATAATTTAGTAGCCGTTCAAACGCAGATTGTAACATTAAAATTAAATAAGCCAGTCTTAGTAGGCTGCGCTATATTAGATCTGAGTAAAGAGCTAATGTATGGTTTTCACTACGACCACATTAGAACTACATACGGAGACAGGGCTAAATTGCTGTGTACAGACACAGATTCCTTATGTTATGAGATCGAGACTTCTGATATATACGTGATATGAAAAAACACAGTGATTTTTTCGATACTTCTAACTACCCCCGATTCGAACAGACTCTATTCCACTAAAAACGAGAAAGTTTTGGGTAAAATGAAGTATGAAACGGCTGGTGAGCCAAATCTAGAATTTGTAGGGCTTCGTCCAAAGTTATATTCGATTTTAATGAGCAATTCTGAAAAGAAAACGGCAAAAGGAATTAAAACATCTATCACCATTAAAAATTTAAAACATCAAAAGTATGAGAATTGTCTGATTANCCATAATTTAATATTTGTGAAAATGCAACGCTTTGAAAGTGGGCATCATCATGTACATACATTTGAGATGAACTAAATAGCTCTTAGTCCACTAGACGATACACGCTATATAATGAATGATGGAATTGCCACCTTAGCATATGGTCATTACAAAATAAATAAGTTAAAAAACTCAACCAGTTTAAAGTTCACTTGGCTGTTAACTGTTACAGATATCATCGCAATTAGCTAAAGGCTGCATTATTCATTAATTTGAATAAACATTGAATTGATCATAATTTAGAACTGGAGCTATGAAATTACTAGAGAAAATCTACTATAATGCCTCTCATCTAGCTGGGTTTGGAAATGCGACAATTCTATGAAATGCGACGAATCGTAAAATATCATTAAGAAAGATACAGGAGTTGCTAGCATCACAAGACACATACACATTACATAAGCCAGTACGAAGAAAATTTCAGCATAATAGAATATGTGTTCCCACACTTAAGATTCAGTACCAAGCTGACCTTTGTGACTTAAGATCACTTCGAAAACATAACAATGGAATGTCATATCTTCTTACAGTCATCGATTGATTTAGCAGATATGCCTGGGCCATCCCAAATAAAAACAAAACGAGTGCAGAGATAATTAAAGTATTTAAATCCATCTTCAAAAAACATAAGCCGCAGAAACTGCAAACAGATAAAGGCACATGAGTTCCTGAACGCACCATTTCAAAAGTTCTTAAAAGCAAACAATGTACAATTATTCACAACAAACAATGAAGACACGAAAGCAGCAATAGTTGAACGCTTCAACAGAACTCTGAAATCGAAAANGTGGAAACATTTTACTGCTAAAAATACACACCAGTATATTAAAGTGCTACCACGATTGATGAATGCCTACAATAACACGGTTCATTCATCCATTAAAATGGCACCAATCAAAGAGGCTCACAAGAATTCTCTGTGCGTATAGAGGAATTTATACGACAGAAACCAACAACCAGCAAAATATAAATTCAAAATTGGAGACCACATTAGGATTAGTAAAACCAAGATGATATTTCACAAGGGTTACACGGGTAGCTGGAGCGAGAAAATACTCATTATTGCATCAAGAAAACCACGTAGTCCTCCAGTGTACGTACTTCAAGATCTTATCAACGAAATCATAAAAGGCACATTTTACAAAATTAAGCTACAGAAAGTTACTCTGCAACCAGGGAAGATATACAAAATTCAAAAAGTTATCTCAACTCGTGGAAAAGGAACCAAAAAGGAAGTACTCGTAGAATGGAAAGGCTATCAAGCGTCATTTAATTCTTGGATTCCAGCCAGGAAAATACAGAACATTTACTTTGCACGTATAACTATTCTACACAAATCTATACTCTTTCCAGCATCAGAAATATATTAGCTGCTGCAAAAAACAAATTCTCATCCTTTAGATCTCGCAACCCGACTGTACAACACAAAGAACACTCTACACATCCAAAGGCTAAAACAACTTCTCTAAACCACTAATGTCGCTTGTTAAGCGTACTCATATTATACGCTTCTTAAGATGTCCCACGTCCTCAAAGGGAGATTAGCTCTCTAGACAGAGGGGTGGTTTAGCATAAAACAACTTCATTATTGTAATAAAATGACAACAACAATTACAAGTAGTTTCAGAAAACAGAGCTCAATAATGTAAATGTTTACTATCATAAAATGACAAAATCAGTTACATTTAATGCAGAAACAGAGCTAGCTAATGTAAACTATAAGTTAAATTGATATAAAATGCCAACATCCATTACAATTATTACAGGAAACAGAACTGAGTAGTGCAAACGTTAACTTTTATTCCCATAAAACGATAACATTAAACACATTTAACGCAGAAATAGAACTGAGTAGTGCAAATTAGTAACTTTTGTTGTTATAAAATGTCAACATTAGTTCAAGTTGATACAGAAAATTTCTGAGTAGTGCAAACAATTAACTTTTGTTCTTATAAAATGTCAAAAATAATTACAATTATTACAGGAAACAGAACTAAATAATGTAAACGTAACTTTTATTCTCATAAAAAGATAACATTAGGCACAGTTCATGCAAAAACAGAACTGAGTAATGCAAATTTTAACTTTTATTCTCATAAACTGACAACATTAGTTCAAGCTGCTACAGAAAAATAACTGAGTAGTGCTTTTGTTCTTATAAAATGCCAACATTTGTAAGGAATACGTTCTTACGAGGTGACTGCCTCCAACCAAACGTTCTTCACCGTAGATAAATCTGACTATCAAGACACCAGAGCGATATACCTAAAGCTGAATCAGAGGAAAGATTGGGAAACGAGTAGAGAATTATGACACTGGTAGTGCTAAATTAAACAGAGCAACGGCAAGGCCGATTAAAGTCAATATAGTTATAGCTTTGATACAGAATCACTGTGTATGCACTAGCTGACCAACTTAACTAAGGTGCGGGGAGTGGAGTTTTCTTTAGCTAGGGACAAAGGCAAAGTGTCAGAAATAATAACGATAAAAAAGGAATTGTTCCAATTAAAGATAGAGGAATATAATATATTAAGGAATCTAAAAATACTTTAAATAAGTAATGCATGCTAAAGCATAGCGAAATATGTGAATATACTTGATCAAACATAACCCAGAAATGAAAAACTATATAAGATTCCGCAGAATAGAATTACGTATCTACAAGCCCAGGTATGTTGGCTAAACTCAAATGTAATATAGAACGTAAGTAGTAGACTAAGATCCCGTTTCTTTTATATAGAAGATGGGCTTTCGACCAGACGTTTCGAGTAGACATTTCAAGTAGACCTGTCGAGTAGACGTTTCGAATAGCAGTTTCGACTAGCCGTTTCAACGAGACGCTTCCACTAGAGTTTCAACTAGGAATTGCAACTAGACGTTCAAATAGACTGTATATAAGACTTCGATGTGAAGCATTGTGAACCTGAACGTAGATAGAGAAGAGAAGAGGTGAGATTAAGTAGGACATCTAGTATACCAGAACGCGACTTCAATCCCGAGCTGCGCCCAATCTTCGACACCGAGGTAAGGTAACATAAAACTACTTAACTCAGAGTTCCTAGAAGAAACAAGTAAAAAACCGTGAAAGCGACTTCCAGATACTAAACCAGATATATAATCTATCAAAAATAATGAGGAAATCTCCAGGTGCACAAAGACAGTACAGGTACGATCATACGCAAAGTGATGACGTGCATGTCACCTATCTGGACCAACCAACTACTGAAAGGAAAGAAAATAAATGACAATCATCGATACGCGAGAGTATAGACTTTGCATGAATAGTGATAGAGTGATTGTGTTGTTTTAAATAAGTGTTTTTATTATTCTTGGAGTGTATGTTTGTTAGATTTAAGTTGTGTCCGGTTAACGTAAACACGAGAGTAGAGTTTGAATTACGTGGATCCACTTAGGGGTTAAACTAACATCTTGCCTGTAATGCGAGCGAGATACAATTAAATAAATCGTTAAGATTGCGCCTAAACCTTGCCTGTGTTTATCATTCAATTGAAATGTATAAACTTTACTTAAAGTTTGGTGTAATATCCTACAGGTACTTATATACTATCTTAGACCTCGTTAATGAAGATACAGGTATAAAAATACGAACTATTGTATACCGAAAACCTCGCTTTCCCATTTCCGAAAGTTAGCGTTGATTGAGCGGTACGCTAGACTGCGCCACGGCTGAACCTACTATACAAGAAGTCTCTAACTCTGTCCTAGTCGAGTAGGATTCTAACCTACTGGTAAGCTGGGGATCGCTGACTAGTCGGACAGGATTCTAGTCTCTGTACCTCGACAGAGGATAGGGTGACCGCAGCCGCGGCACGCTGCTATAGAAGAGTGGCGCCCAACTGTGATGCGATATAGAAGAATGTCGACCAACTATGGAGCTCGAAAGTGCACTCTATACAAGATTGAACCCTAAAACGTGACACAGTATAGAAAAGTAATACCCAATTGTAACGCTGTAAACAGTACAAGGAGAGGAAGGTGAGGACAATACAAGGATAGAAACTATAGACAAATAAAGGGTAATATAAAAATGGAAAATAAGGAAGAAGGAAAGGAGGTGATGGAGGGGAATCTTCCAGAGGGGCAAAAACAGTCTCAGATGAACTTAGAAATAGGGACAGAAATGAGAACAAGCACGGATAAAGAAAGTAATAGTACAGATGAAGTACAAGTAGGTAGGAAAAGTAACCGAAAGACTGGACGTGTAAAGGCAAGTCCACTACGCCTCCAAAAGCGGGGNAGTAGAGTCATCAGAAAAGCACCAGCGGTAAAATCGACCCATATAACTCTGGCGGATATGCAAGAGTTTACCGATAATTTAATGACCCAGTTCTCACAGCTATCACAAGAAGATGAGTAAACTAAAAATCAGCTATTACAAGAAGGGGAACAAACAAAAAATCAGCTATTACAAGAGGTAAAACAAATAGAAACTAAGCTATCACATGAAGGTGAGCAAACCAAAAAGCAGCTATTACAAGAGGTAAAACAAATATAAACTTAGTTATCACAAGAAGTAGCACAAACTACCACTAAGATATCACAAGAAGTAGAGCAAATAAAACTTCAAATATCACTAGAAGTAGAGCAAAGTGAAAGAAAAATTGTAAAAAAGTAGAGCAAAGTGAAAGCCAGATGATACAAAAAGTATCACAAGTTAAGAACCAGTTCTTAAAAACTGTAGCTCAAACTGAGGAGCAAATTTTAACCAAGGTTGAACACATCAATACACAAGCAGAACAGCACTTGGCGTTAATTCAAGAGTTAGGGACGCAAGTACAGGCCGTAGCTACAGCAAGTACACAACAATATACGGATATACAAGAACAATTGACTGAGTTAGTTCCCCAGATTCATGAGGTGGTACATCGAGTAGATAATATAGAACAAAACATACAGAGATGCCAGGATGACCTGGTGGCCGTACAAAACAATAACACACACCTCGAGAATGTGGATAAACTACAAAGTAAATACTTGGAAGATACCATGCGCGAAGTAGGTGCTTTGACTAACCAAGTATTAAGTCTGGACAGTGCGGTGGCGCATGCGAATGTAACAGTGGAAAAACAAAACACTTCCACTAGACGTGACCTCCAGCAGTTACAAGAAGATATAGGGATCTTAAATGACCATGTAACATCGCTAGCACTGAGGATGGACCAGTTAGGTAGTTCGCAGCGTGAAAACGCAGGACCTGACACTCATAATTCAGAGCTACGAACGAATGAACGGTCCCCACACACATCTAGATGCGGTTCATGTTCCCCAAGTAGACCATTAGCCAACCACCACACACGGAAACAACAGAAAACTGATGATAACGCTAGGTACCAGATAACGTTACGAGACATCGCCCCGGAACATTTGATATTTGATCCAGCACACAACATAGACCCAGTAGTTTGGATTGACAAGGTGAGACGAAATTTTGCAACCATGGATTTGATACCAGATTATCAAAAGTTAGAGCCCTTGTTCCGAGGCAAAGCTTTGAGTTGGTACGAGGCAGTTTGTAGTGAACTGAGAAGCTATGAGGAGTTTGAGGATGAATTTCTCAGGTTTTTCAAACAGTCAGACACCTATACCAAAAGAGATTTATACGGGGACGAACAACACAAAGATGAAACTTTCGTTGAATTCGCGAATCGCATGCGCGGGCGAAATTTAATGTTGAGCCGACCTTTACATAACGAAGAGTTGTGCCAATTACTCGTGGAGGGGTGCTCCAGTGCCTTACGCAAGACCGTGCAAAAAGAAAGTCAGAGTGCCCACAGTTTGGGTGACCTGATTCAGCGGGTAGAAAAAGACATTAAAACATTCAGGCTCCGAGACGGACCCGAGTCCGAAGGTCGAGCACGAAATGACACTACCGTCCGGAATGACGTAAATCTACCGCAACGCCAACAACATCAGACCAGAAATACAATGAGAAGTGACAATACGCGCGAATTCAATCCGAACGAGCGTAGAGAGAATAAGAACAGACCAAACGTTAACCGCTTTGACAAACCACAGAGACAACTGGAAGCAGAAAACCCATATAAATGAAGCGGAGAATACGAACAACATTCGACTGAAAACAGACCATACCATGTGTATCCTTCTAGTTATAAGTCACATAAAGTAAATCAAGGAACAAACAATAACCAAAGACCACAGGTAAATCAGATCCAGGCATCTAAACAAACTAAGAACGTGAGATATGACGATAACCCGGAGGAGGGGAAGGAGACTCGAAAGAAAACTAAGACTTCGAGCAGATGCATCGAAAGACGTCAAAGTGACCAGCAAAGTTTCGCTGATCATTATCCATGTAACTGTGCTACCAACAACACAGTAGAGATCCGACCTGAGTACAGACGATGTATACCAAGCTGAAACCAGGGAGACGACTTCATGAATGAAAGACAACTAGCAGAATCACGTAACGAGTACAGTGAAAACACTTGCTGTTGTAGTAGAAATCAGGACCTTCATACTGCTAATACATACTATGATGAGAGTCGCAGACACTATAAACCACTGAGACGTTACCAGGACAACCGAGAGCGGCAAGGGACAGGAAAGTATGAATGGAGACCCCACAACATACGAAATCCCAGATTTGATGACAACAGACAAACCAATCGAGATACCGGTTATCGGAATTATAGACGGTATGACGATACAACGTATTATCGACCAGAATATCGAGGAATTATCGAAGAAATGAAAACTATTCTGCAGATGAGGAGAATAGAATCTCACGCAGTTATGGAACCAACACTACGGAAAATGGAACCACTGCTAATACCGATATACATAACACTGGAGGGGAAAGCAATCCGAGATCCCAGAACCCATCGTTAACGAGCACAGCGTGAAAAAACTACTAACCTACCTCGAAGGAGAGAGCGAGGGGGCAGAGGACAGAATTTATCTCAACTCGGAAGTAACTTGTATGTGTGATTGGCTTCAGCAAGCTAAACATTTATCGATACATAGCAAAGAATATGAGAATATGTGTACATTTACAGCCACCTTAAATACGCGACAGATAGTAAAATGCCTACTGGACAGTGGTTCAGACATAAACGTTGTAAAAGATACATTAGTTCCTAAACATAAAATCGAACCTGAAAACATACAATTTGAAAGTGCAACTGACACGAGCCATACTGTAGGATATACGTATCTGAAAGTAACTTTAGAGAATAAATGTTTATATGCAAAAACCTACGTATTTCACTCAGTTTTACCAGTAGATATATTACTAGGACAACCGTTTTTGCAGAAATACTCAGTACAATTACATTGTCAGAAAGGACAACTTTATGGCATGTTAAACCATGAGTGTTTAGTAATTACAAGTGGGAATTCGAGCCATATCAAAATGGAAATTTTATCGAAAAGTGAAATAGACGCGGAAACAAGTAAAACAAGTGACGATCAAACCGCTGAAGACATACCACGTCTGCATGTAATGATCAATGCGACTCCTTTAGTCAATAATGACACACCGGTATCAGACGCTAGTACCATACATAACGTACATGAACCACGAACGACAAATAGCTAAATATTACTTGAAACAGAGGACGCACTAAGAGGCACAGCACCTTTTATGGACGATAGGCAGATTCTGGGAACCAGTGCGAAGCAAGACACTGACTCGAATCTTCAGCCGCAAACGTTGTCTGCGAAACATAAGCATACAAAACGAGCAACGCTCAAAATAAAGAAACAAGGGAAACCCTTGAGAGTAATAAGCGATATACAGAAGTATGAAACTTCGAGGAAACGGAACAAGCTGTTAACAGCAAACTATCAAAATACTACGGTGAATAGTGCTAACAGTGCCGAACAGCAAATAAATGCGCTTTCAAGTTATACATACAGTTCGCCAGGAAAAATAGCCGATACAGAGATTTGCGTAATACAGTTGGGAGAAACCACCAGACCCGATGATAAGGTAATTTTGACCCTCGAAGTAGTCGAAAATAGTCACAAGACACAATAAAATTTAGACCCGAGAATTATCCCCATTATCGAAAAACATGCCGCTTTATTCGAAAACTGTCTAGGACACATAGCAGGATTGTTTCACTACATAGATACCGTAAACGCACCAGACAGAGACTGAGACCCACACCAATCCACTATCGAACCGAATTAAGAGAAGAGATGGACCGCTTATTACAATTAGACATAATTACACGTAGTCACTTACCATGGTCTTCGCCTACTGTACTAGTCAAGAAGAAAGATGGGACTATCCGCCTATGTTTAGACTCACGAAAATTAAATAAGTAGAGTGTGAATATTTCGACCCATCCACTGCCCAATCTCAAGGAGATAAGGGACAAACTCTCGAATAATACAATTTTCACAAACTTGGACTTGAAACTCACTTATCATCAGATAGAGTTACAAGCCAGTAGTCAGTCCAAAACTGCCTTTCTAACGGAATTCGGATTATACGAATACAAGTGAATGTCCTTTGGGTTATGTAGTGCACCCAGTACATTCCAGCATTGCTTAGACACCGTTTTAAGAGAGCACATCGGGATCGATTGTTATTTATATTTGGATGATAATATCATATTTAATACCTCAGTAGCAGATCATTTTAAATCAGTCGATGCGGTCTTCACAACTTTAGAAAAAGCCGGAGCCAAATGCGCTTTAGAAAAATGTGAACTTTTAAAATCGGAGGTGATATATTTGGGAGCCCGCATATCAGCAGCCGGAAATCGAGTAACCAAAGCACAAGTACAGAAAATCAAAGAATTTCCTCGGCCCACTAACGCCAAACAACTGGATAGATTCGTAGGAATAGTTAGTTGGCTACGCGAATTTCTTCCTTTCGCTAGTGACTTGCTAAAACCTCTACATCAGGTGATTAACCCTTGAGGGAAAAAAATTAAGTGGACCGCGGAAGCCGAACAAGCTTTTGGAACGATACAACAAGTATTGAGTGAAGATCAAATTTTATTAAGGCCTGCGTACGACGCAGAATTTAATCTGGCCTGTGATGCTTCCAAAACCGGACTGGCCAGTGTATTATTTCAGGGTGAGTTAGAGAATCCAAGGATTATCAGATTTAGCAGCAAAGTCTTGAACAAGTATCAACAGAACTACGCAATCGTACAATTAGAACTCTTAGCTGTCGTAAAGGGAATTGAAAAATTCAGATTTTGGTTAGAAGGAAGACACTTTTCCTTATATACTGACAGTGCTGCACTCAAGTACTTGCATAAGATGAAGTCGCTGAACTCCATGATTCAGAGATGGGAAATTTTTTAACGGATTTCAATTTTACAGTCATTCTAATCCGTGGAGTACATAATCAACTGGCTGATTGGTTTTCCAGAGCCACAGGAGACGGAACCAACCCAGATATAGTCGTAAACGACGACGCGAGGTTCGAAGTACCAGCGTATTAAGTATGCCTAGTTAACGCTACTCCAGCCACTGCTTTGTTAAATTGGAGTGCCTTAAAACCAGATGCGGTAGCAAAAGATCAGAGGGAGGATATCACCCTATTACCCATCATACACTATCTGGAAACCAACGAATTACCCGCTGATAAAACTACAGTGCTTAATATTTTAAAACATGAGAAAAATTACCGGATGTCCGATGATCACGTGTTACATTATTTTACTACCATCACCTAAAGTGATGCGATACGCAAGGAATTACTAGCCCAGAAATACGGATGCCTAGACTGGAGGCCAATATTCCCGAAAGCTTTAGTAAATCAAGTGTTATACTTCGCTCATGATATAGACATAAGATCACACCCAGGAATTTTTGGTACTCTGGGATATCTCAAAGACAATGTAACATGGGAAGGTATGCGAAAAATGTCAACTCGCAAAACCCGAGCATCGAAGTAAAGCCGGTTTACTGCAACATCATAATGTAATGGAACCTTGGTTGCAATTGAGGATCGACCTAATGGGCGAATACCCACGGACTCAACGCGGACACCATTACATATTAACCATTATTGCTCTGTGTACCCAATGGACGATACTGTTACTAATGCGGAAAGCAACGGCAATCGAACTAGTTACCAAAATCGAGTTTCAAGTATTTTCCGTCATTGGTGCCCCGAAAAATATCCTGATGGACAATGGCCTCGCACATCGTGGCCATACAATGCGACAGATATGTGAAAAATGGAACGTGAATATGAAGTTCATTACGCCTTGGCAGCCGAACGCCAATCCAATTGAAAGACGAAATCGAGACATCAAAAACAAACTCAGGATCTACGTACAAGACAACCACCGATCGTGGGATAAATATTTAGCACAAATTATATATACTATCAATAACACCGCCAGCAGCACGACTGGGTATGCACCAGCAGAACTGTTGCTATGTCGACGACTACGAGGTCCACTGACTAATGCCTTAGAATTGAACGAGACGGAAACCGATTTAGAAATTTTAGATTCGAAGACAGTGGAAGACGAATATCACAGCCGAATAGAATTACAGAGAGCGATGATAACAGAATCCAAGGATAAGAAAATTTCTAATCAACATACCCAAGAAGAATATTACGATAAACGCAGGAGGTATTGCGAATTTAAAAAAGGCGATCTCGTGGTAAAGCGAAATCACATTTTATCTGATAAAACTAAAACCGTCGTTGGGAAATTCAAAGATAGATTTCAAGGCCCGTATCGTATCTTGGACCGATGGAAGGATACTTACACACTGCAATGAGAGGACGACCAGGAGATACTACCCAGCAGAGTTCATGTCTCAGAATTGAAAAGATTTCATGATCGGAAGGAGATGCAAAAACTACAACCAAGAACCGACGCAGACTACGCCGAATTAAAAACAAACCCAGAGGAGAAAGAACGGTCGCAACCCGAGCCGAGATATAACTTACGCTCATTAAACGGCAGAAACACATCAAATCACTAATTAACTGAATATACCAATCATAACAATAGAAGATGAGAAGAAGACCAGTACAGGACAGTCGCCTGGAAGAAGACTTCGGATGGCAATTACTTCACCACCCAATATCTTGAGGGGAATGTGTAAGGAATACGTCCTTACGAGGCGACTGCCTCCAACCAAAGGTTCTTCACCGTAGAAAAATCTGACAATCAAGACACCAGAGCGATCTACCTAAAGCTGAGTCAGAGGAAAGATTGGGAAACGAGTAGAGAATTATGACACTGGTAGTGCTAAATTAAACAGAGCAACAGCAAGGCCAAAAAAAGTCAATATAGTTATAGCTTTGATACAGAATCACTGTGTAGGCACTAGCTGACCAACTTAACTAAGGTGAGGGAGAGAAGTTTTCTTTAGCTAGGGACAAAGGCAAAGTGTCAGAAAAAATAACGATAAATAAGGAATTGTTCCAATTGAAGATAGAGGAATATAATACAATAAGGAATCTAAAAACACTTTAAATAAGTAATGCATGCGAAATATGTGAATATACTTGATCAAACATAACCCAGAAATGTAAAACTATATAAGATTCTGCAGAATAGAATTACGTATCTACAAGCCCAGGTATGTTGGCTAAACTCAAATTTAATATAGAACCTAAGTAGTAGACTAAGATCCCGTTTCTTTTATATAGAAGATAGGCTTTCGACCAGACGTTTCGAGTTTCAGCTAGAAATTGCAACTAGACGTTCAAATAGACTGTATAATATACTTCGATGTGAAGCAGTGTGAACCTGAACGTAGATAGAGAAGAAAATAGGCGATATTACGTACGACATCTAGTATACCAGAACGCGACTTCAATCCCGAGCTGCGCCCAATCTTCGACACCGAGGTAAGGTAACATAAAACTACTTAGCTTAGAGTATCCTGGAAGAAACAAGTAAAGAACCCTGAAAGCGACTTCCAGATACTAAACCAAATATATAATCTATCAAAAATAATGAGGAAATCTCCAGGTGCACAAAGACAGTACAGGTACGATCATACGCAAAGTGATTAGTTGCATGTCACCTATCTAGACCAACCAACTACTGAAAGGAAAGATAATAAATGGCAATCATCGATATGCGAGAGTATAGACTTTGCATGAATAGTGATAGAGTGCTTGTGTTGTTTTAATTAAGTGTTTTTTATTATTCTTGGAGTGTGTGTTTGTTAGATTTAAGTTGTGCCCGGTAAACGTAAACACGAGAGTAGAGTTTATATTACGTGGATCCATATAGGGGCTAAACTAACATTTTGCCTGTATTGCGAGCGAGATACAATTAAATAAATCGTTAAGATTGCGCCTAAACCTTGCCTGTGCTTATCATTCAATTGAAAGGTATAAACTTTACTTAAAGTTTGGTGTAATATCCTACAGGTACTTATATACTATCTTAAACCACGTTAATGAAGATACAGGTATAATAATACGAACTATTGTACACCGAAAACCTCGCTTCCCAATTTCCCAAAGTGAGCGTTGACTGAGCGGTACGCTAGACTGAGCCACAGCCGAACCTACTATACAAGAAATCTCTAACTCTGACCCAGTCGTTCCGAATAGGATTCTAACCAACTAGTAAGCTGAGGATCGCTGACTAGTCGGATAGCATTCTAGCCTCTGTACCCCGACAGAGGGTAGGGTGACCGCAGCCACGGCACGCTGATGTACATTAATTACAATTATTACAGAAAACAGAAGTAAATAATGTAAACGTTCACTATTATTCTCAGAAACCGATAACATCACTCACAATTATTACGGAATATAGAACTAAATACTGTAAACGTAACTTATATTCTCATAAAATGATAACATTAGGCACAGTTATTGCAAAAACAGAACTGAGTAATGTAAATTTTAACTTTTATTCTCATAAACTGACAACATTACATCAAGTTGATACAGAGAAATAAATGAGTAGTGCAAACCATTAACTTTTGTTGTTATAAAATGTCAACATTAAGTATAAATAATAATAGATCGGAGCCAGTGATATATCAAATAATACATTGTGGTGAAGCTGCCAACCTTGGCAGCTTCACCACAACATATTATTTGATATAACACTGTCACCGATGTAATATTTGCCTTAAAACACTCCCGTGTTTGCAATTTTTGAAAAAAAAATAAATTGTTGTCTAGTAAGTTTTTCTTAGTGTATCTCAAAAGTTGGCACCCGTGTTGTCTCGAAAGTTTGAAAAGGGTGTAGGAAGGGTTACATGAATAATTTGTTGCATAACCCGAAAGATACTTGAGTTCAAGAATATCACGTGTGTTGAGGAATGTTGGATTATTTGAATTTATCGATTTGGTGAAGTGTAAAGCCGTTGGTCGCTGTCAGTTTGAGTCGGGTGTTCAAAGTGCGTACGTGCAATGGATTACACAGTGACTAGTTGGAATAGTGTTCCATGGATTATACGTGCTAGTGACAATTTAGCAGAGCGAAAAATGGATTATAAATGCAGACGTTAAGACGGATTTAAAACTANTCTGTTAAATTTCTAAGCTATAAAAGTAGGTATTTTTTACGTGTAGGCTATTTTTGTAGGCGTTCAAACATACAACAATTTACAAGCAGAGTAATTGAGAAGTAAACGTTCTACTTTAAATGCTGAAAGGTTAGGTTCTAATTCTTGCATGGAGCTTGAAAACCAAAGTTTTGTGGACAGTTGTACACAAACTTTTGATGAAAATGTGAACATTGTTAAAAGTAATGTTAAAAACAATTTCATTTACACAATTGTTTCTCGATAAAACCTGACTGCTCATGAAATCTCACATTAGTGAATGCTGAATTTTTAAATGTAATTTTTTATGTTACATTTGATTTTCCACGAGTTATTTTATGTAATTACACGAGTAAAACGAGTGTAGTTTCATAAAATAACGAGTTTTTAGGGTCGAACATAGTTCGATAGATAAATTCACCGTCGAGATTCAATAAAACCAAAGTAGTAGCGTTATATTTATTACTTTAAAGTTTATCTTGTGTGTTAATTACAATAACACATGTATTTTGAAACGTTCTTGTAGCAGTTGTGTTTAAGCAATAATTGTATCAANGATCTATGTCAATAACCCAGTTTATATGTTTGTGCTTGTACAATCATTTCTTGAGTGTAATAAATTTAATTGAAAACAAATGAAACGTGATACGACGAACATTGCGATCCGATAGAGATACTGCGATGTGTAATAATAGTCCTTCATAGCTATTAGTTCACNCATTGTTGGCTATTGTTGGAGCAATGCGTCATGTTTCTTCATAGGTAATTTGTATTAAACACGCGAAAAAAGAGTGAAAATAAACTTTATTTTTCATAAGAAAGTAGAGAGTTGGTTACGTGTTAAAATCTACATAGGATTTAAGCCAGGGTGTTTTTTTGAGTGAAATTAACTCCTCTATGGATTGCGATCAGTTTCATACCCAGGGCCAAATATTGCTTTAAATTTCTATAATGAATAATATACAGGATGTCTCAAAAAATGTACTAACACTTCGAATGACGAGAAAAACATTATTTATGAACATAGAGAGAAGTTGAAAGGCTTCAAGTACAGAAGACAAATGTAATTGAAGAACCATGTTTGCATATGTTCAAATTGATGACCATTATCATCCAGACAACGCTGATAACGCGCACCAAGGGATTCGCAAACGTCACGAAACAGGTCATTTGGAATATCGCGACATTGTCTTTCAATTTCCAATTTTAATGCATCAATTGTTCTTGGTTTGGTGCGATAAACTCAGTCCTTGAGGTATCCCCACAAAAATAAATCCATGGGCGTGAGGTCTGGAGAACGCGCAGGGAATTCAATGATACCCCTTCATCCAATCCATGTGTCTGGAAAAGCTGCATCGAGGTGAGCTCGTACATCGAGATGGTAGAGGGGAGGTGCTCCATCTTACTGAAAGTAAAACTCGTCGTCATCACCAAACATCTCTGTAATGTGTGGACCGACAAACTCCTGCAGCAAGGTGAGGTAACTCTCACCAGTAACAGTTCCGTTAAAAAAATGGTCCTATGATGCCCAATGCGAATATCCCACACCTCAATGTTACTCCTGGTAAGTTTAAATGGTGTTCAACTGTTACACGACACCAGTAAGTGCAATTATGGCGATTAATGGAGCCATTTAATTTGTTGACGTTGTGAACGGTTCCATCTGCTTCAAATTTATCTCTGATACGAGCAATGGTCCGGTGCGTTGGTGTCGGTTTGTCGAATTCTCTTCTGAACCGTATTTGAACTTCCGTGGTGTTTTCGGTCTTCCAATAACATTTCAGGACAAACTTCCTCTCTTCAAAGCTAAGTTGATATCCTGCCATGCTGTGACATTCATTACACCTGCAAAAACACAAAAGGCAGCATGTTAGCGTCAGTCAAAGTGTTAGCACATTTTTTTAGACACCCTGTATTTATTTTTATCGTGCAAATTGGGAATTAGTTTCTGACATCTAGGTATATTTTGAACACCAATCTTTTCCATCATCCCATATGAAAATGGTGATAACATGGATTTAACTACCATTACTTTCTCAGGGGCCAATGGATAATCATTGTGAATATCATGAAGCTGCTTTGGATACTCAAGATTAACTTCTAGAACATAAACTTCATTACAGGTGTTATTAATGCTCATAATATTAAATGACTCTAGTTCCTGTGGTGTAATTCACTGGAAGCCATCGATTGGCAAGTGTTCTGACATGGTCCAGCCGTACAGATTATTAGCATCTAGGCAAATTTTATGCTTCTCGGGTTTTGCCGGGTCATAATTCGGTAAGACCTTTGAAATTGGCTTCGGCATGCCGATGGGAGATCATTGATATCCCACCTCGTATTCCCTGCTCAAAGAACAGATGCATAATGGGATCTGTCAACAACTCCAGTTTCACCTTTGTCATCTTAAGGCACGCCTTCCATGCTAACCCAGGTGCCGTATACATGTAAAGCAAGTTGGAGTACATCACTTGTCATATATATGTCATGATATTCACCCAGAGTCTGTATTTTAAATGTATTCCATACATTCATGGCGTGCTGATAGTCCGAGTCTGAGCATGCTTCATCAGTTAGGTGATTATAGAATTGCTCTCGATGTGGGAGCTGTGTTTAATTAAACATGCTTGGACCTGTCAAATACTCGTATGGAAATACGCCTTTTCTTATACCGCATCTACACATTCGCACGAATGGCGAGTCGAATCGCAAAGCGAGTGGCGGGAAAAATGTGTAGTCGGTTCACTCGTTATTCGCCTCGTTCCTCGCCTTGCCGCTCGTAGCGCTCGCTCCGGAAGCGGTTTTTTGGGCACGAGTTAAAGGATTGTAGCAACGAGGTGAACTTAGTGTTTACACAGTTGCTGTACAGTTGGCAACGAGCGCATTTCTCAACACAATTTCCACGTCGTCCATTCGCCTCGACTTAGTGAACTGAACACTCAGCGAGTGTGTAAACGGTCATTCGCGTTGTGGGAACGAACGTGCGAATGCTACTCTCGAATGTCAGCGAGTGACGAGGTGAAACACGAGCTCGAATGTGTACATGCGCCTTTAGAAGGAGCCGACTCTGGTTGCTATTCGAGAATACCTGCTGAAGATTTCTTAACTCATCCTTGCCTTCCTAAGCCAAATTTTGTACTAATTTCTCCAATGAGGCATTAAGAAACTGCAGTGAATCAATGAATCTTAAGTTTCCCAGCGAAAACGATATGTATTTTTTCAAAGTTGTTGGGAATGCATGAAGTTCGTTTATTTGGATATGACCCAAGATCTGTGATAATAAAAAGTGCATCGTAACTTATTAAATTATAAAAGACAACTGGAACGAAGTCAGCGATTCGGTAATTTAAATTGCAGGTATTATGGGCTGCTCCCCGGTATTGCCCTGTAACATAGCAATGATCTTTCTTACCTTATTGTGACCCAAAACTCATCGCATATACGACAATGAATACTTTTTCAAATAACTGCTCCTCATGCAATGTTAGCTTCATAGGGCTTAGCCTCCTTCTTCAATTCTTTGATCATTTGCTCCTCTTCAAACAATTTTCTGAGAAATGTCTCAATGACGTCAGATCCACGGTATATTTCTGGTTGCTTCACTAATAGTCCATCTTCACCTACGATGACGTAGCAGAATCCTGAAGGTTTATGTTCTGCCAATTTAGTGCTGTATGAAGAATTATCATCTGGCTGGCATGTTTGATATGGTTCAAGGAAACATTCGAAGTCTGCATATATTACATATGGAATTCTCAGCTGCATATGGTGGTCTTTAAACTCGAGCGTGGAATCTTCCTTAGCCGATATTGAAATTTTCTGGAATTTATGTTGATTGCATAATGTTTGATGGTCATCTAGAAGGTCTTGGCGGCAGAAACGGTGTAGGCAACGCTGACAATAATAAGATTTTCCTTCATGTTTCGTAAGATGTGATAGCAGGCGGCTAAGATTTTTTTTTTATAGTGCTTCTGCTCATCGGCACTAATGAGCAGTAAATTTACGTGAGTTGTCTTTTCATCTTCTTCAGAGATATAAAGTGGAAAAATCTCTTTCTCGTAGCCAAATACATTCACTAATATAGTTCTGTCTTTCAAATTCATTGATTTGAGAGAGTTTCACTGGATATGCTATCCCTTCCATTTTCGAGGCATGTTCATGGCTAGTGTAACTGCATACAAGGTATGCATGATGCTCTGTTGAGTATAGAGCTAGCTGCAAGCACGCTCCATAGAAAGCAGCGTTCATCATAATTTTGAATATTCACCACGCTTTCAGTATTCTTAATCTTTAACGTAGTTGGTATATATGATGATCCATAAAGTGGCTTGTATGTCACCATCTTTAATTCAACGCTATTTGTCTGTTCATATACCCAATTGGATCCTTCCCTTTGAAACTCAGCACAATGACGGGCTAATTGATCAATTGCACTAGTTAGATGGGCTTTAATGTTGTCAGGCTGAAGTGTTGTTTAGGTTTTAGAGCAAAAATATGCACTGGTTTTTAGCTCATCCTCTTTTAAAGCCTTCTCGAAGTTTACAGATGCACACATATACCATTTAAGCCCCTTTTTTATTTGTAGTTGTTTTGTCATAATATTCAATGCTTCGCTGCTTAATGATGACAGGGTTTGAAGTAAATAATCGTTGGATGGACCACCTAGCTTGAAAATTTGTGCATTTCCGTGCGGAGGAATATGGTTGTCTTTGCATCTTACGTGGTTTTATTCACGGTGGTGTCTGGAACCTCTTCTTGACTTGATCGATTCCTCGAGCCTCCGGTTTGAAGTACGTCTTGATTCTGGATAACAACGGTTTTCGTATGGACTCTAAGATGTCTTGCTAGACTATCCTTTCTAGAGAAAGTAACCTGGCATGTTTCACATTTGTATGTAAGATGAGTGGCCTTATGAGTACATGCTTGCATATGTCGATAGAAATGTATATTCTGGGTGTATGATTTATTGCAGCCAGTGCATTGAAAATGCTGAACATAAGAAATTTTCTGAAAACAAACAAATATGTATGCTCAGTTTATTTACTTGAGTATTTAATAAGCTATAAGCAAAACAGTTGTATGTATTTTCATAGCCAGTTAAAGCCGTTGAGAAAAAGTTTGCAGCAGTAAATATAGACTAGCTAGTTGCTTTGTATATGTACCCAGTTATAATACTATGAATTATATATGAAAGTATTTTATATCTGTTCCATGTGGCTATGCAATACAATATATGTGTTGTATTTTAAATGAATCAGGAATCATTTGCATGATATATTATTAACTTATCACATATGTATTTTAAAATGAAAATAGGGTTTATATGATTATGTAACTTATCAGGAAACTAAATATTCAACTTACCTTGTTTCTGATAAAATTTTCACTGTGAAGAAATATATGTTTTCAAATATGGTTTGCTGTAAATAACACAGAACTGGTACTAGACTGTAGCAGCAGCGTATGTATCGTGTCGTTTGTCAAACAAAGACTGAGGATTTTGGCGTCTGCGCACCTATTATATACCCTCTGAACAGGTATGCGCATATGCAGTAGATTGTTTTTCAACGGGCAAGTCCATTATAATTTACAGGGGGACTATATTATATAATACATACACGGAAAAAAATAGTTAGTTGCTCCAAC